>JABUQX010023047.1:0-22500 GCA_015478945.1 Trachelipus rathkii | reverse complement strand
AACCGTTGAAACACAAGGAAAGTCCTGTGTAAGGAGCTTCTAACGTCTTCTTGATGCGATCGGCTCGTACGTATATATATGTACATGTTTTTAAAGCCTCAGGGCTGAAAGAAACATCGCGTGACGTTTTCAAAGGTGGAGATTGCCTGAAATCGAGTTCTTTCATTCTAGCGAATAATTTTTTTATAAAGACTTCAAATTCTTGTCTTGAAGAAGGATTTGAAGGAAAGAGATCTACGGTAATAAGGGAGTTTTTTCCTATTACAGCTTGAAAAGGGGAGTAACCTTAATCAATAGGTATACATCGAAGGCTAAAAGGGATGATGGGAAAGGAGAGTAATCAATCAGTCTTTCTAGCCATGATTGCCGTTTTCAAAGACCGGTGAAACCTTTCGATTTTCCATTTGCTTGGGCATGGAAAGATTACGTTCTAAGTCGATGGAAATCAATTAAGGAAGATAGTTCTGAGAAAAATTTACTTTCAAACTGAAGTCCGTGATCCGAGATGACATATAAAGGCACGCCGAATCAAGAGATCTATTTGTAAGAAAGCGCAAGAGAAAACAGGATTTTACAGTGGGTTTTGAAGAGGAAAGGTTTCCATCCATCTTGTGTTTCTACCAATACAAGTGAGAAGATATTGAAACGTTGCTGAAGATTCTTTAATACCAGTGGTTGGAGGTAAAGGTTCAACAATGTCAATGTGTACGGTTTCAAAGCGCTGGGAAGGAATTTCTAATGGAATAACAGGTTGCTTTGTATGACGTTGAATCTTAGAATTTTGACGTTGATGACAAGATTGAGTCCATATACGAATATCTTTATCCATATTGGGCCAGAAGTAGCGCGTCTTCACTAATCGAAGAGAAGCTTTGACACCTGGATGGGACATGCCATGGAGATCTTGAAAAGCTTGTTCACGATTTTGTTTAGGAAGAAATGGACGATGATGAGGAGTAGTAGTTTCGCACCAAATTTGAAGATTGTCATATTTGGTTAAATCCGTTAGATATAAGTAAACACAAACATTTAAATGCATAAAAATACAAAATATTACAAATAATTATATATATTAAAAATATTTCACATAAGTTTGTTTGGAGAATGTTACTTGACGCCTCGGTTTTCTTCGTAAAGGAGGTTCTTCTTCTGTTAGCACTGATTGTGCGGGAACATCGGATGTTGAAGGAGATCTTGTGGCAAAAACATCGATAAATGAATGGGCCATCTCGTTTGTACAGTATCTGAGTTTATTACAGAAGGCATATATGCAGGTTTCATCGATCAATAGAAACCACATCAGTTCTTCCCGTTGGGTACTGTAACTTGAAACATCGATCGAACCGTTGAAACACAAGGAAAGTCCTGTGTAAGGAGCTTATGTCTGAGTTTGTAATTCTTCATCAGTGGCTTGTGATCGTGCTATAGCAGGAAGAACAACTGGATAGATGGAAGTATATGATATGGAGAGTGATAAAGTATCAGCTACCACGTTATCTGATCCTTTAATATATAAGGCTGAAGAGACGTACTTCCAAAATGATAGAAAGATGTTTTTGCTGGCGATCGCTCTTTGCTGGATTTCTGCTATAAAAAGCGGAGACAAGGGGTTTATGATCTGTACACAAGACGACATCTCTACCTTCTAAAAAGTGTTTAAAATGAAGAAAAATATGCTGCTAAGAAGAGTTCTCTGTCGAAAGCTAAATATTTTCTTTGTTGGGTAGTCAATTTCTTGAGGTAAAAATCAATAGGTATTGGTTCACCATCAATCATCTGATGCAGTGCAACTCCGATGGCGACTTGGGAAGCGTCAGTGACCAGTAGGAGATGAGTGACATCTGGATGAGAGAATTGGAGAGCTGCTGTTAGCTATGACAGTTTTAATTTCTTGAAATGCTTTAGAGGCTTTCAGAGACCAAGAAAGAGAACTAGATTTATTAGGACAAAGTTTAGCCAATTCCGAAAGCAGAAAAACTAAATTAGCAGCATTAGGAATCAAACGACAGTAATATCCCACCATACCAAGAAAACGACGAAGACTAGAATAGTCAGTTGGCATATGATATGCGGAAATTTCAGACTTCTTAGAATCAGGTGTACTAAGACCATGGGAAGAAATATGATAACCTAAAAAGTCTAGAGATGATTGCATAAATAAACACTTGGGAACAGAAATACGAAGGTGGTTATCGTGTAAAATTTGAAATATTTGACGCAAATGTTCTTTGTGTTGTTCTTGATTCTCTGAGAAAACTAATAAGTCATCCAGATACACAAAAACAAAAGGAATATCTCGAAATATTGAATCCATAAAGCGTTGGAAAGTAGCTCTAGCATTACGTAGCCCAAAAGGCATAGAAACAAACTCAAAAAGACCAAAAAAGGTCGTAATTGCAGTCTTTTCTATGTCTTCTGGATGAATAGGGATCTGATGATATGCTCGGAGAAGATCTATTTTACTGTATACTTGCGTACCGTGAAGTTTATGAGACAAACTGTTAATATATGGGAGAGGATAACGATCTGGTTTTGTCACAGAATTTAAAGTTTAAAATCACCTCATGGACTCCATTCACCTGGAGTTTTCTTAGGAAAGAGGTGAAGAGGTGACGACCAGGGGGATTTGAGGACGAATAATACCAGCTTTTAAGAGAGTATTAAATTCAGTTTTTGTGCAACCTGTTAATTTATCCTCTGTTAGACGACGAATATAGCATAAAACGGGGGGTAGGCGTCACTTGTCTCTATCACGGTGAAAAATTTTAGATTATACTCAGAATTTCGTAAAAGGATAATAGTTGACATTTAGAGATGGAAATCCTCCAAAAGTGAGTTACTTACAGGATGAGAAGGAATGTATTAAAATGGGAGATGGCGCAGAACCATTTAGAATTCGAAAAGAAATCAGAGTTCGTAGTGGAATCCAAAATAAGTTTTTGACCACAATCCAAAATTAATTTAAATGATGGAAGAAATCCATGCCGAGAAGGGGGGGATGCTATGTCTGCAACTAGAAAGGTCCATTGAAATTCACGGCGAGGGTATGGTAACGTAAAAAATTCTGGAAGTTCACCATGACACTTAATAGGAGTATTATTTGCTGCAGTACATGAAACTGCAGTAGGAGAAAGAGAAAAATTACGTGCCATCGATGTAGGAAGGGCTGTTATACTTGCGCCAGTGTCGACTAAAAAGTCTATGGTTTTTCCAAAAATACAAACAGCAGTTTTGAAATGCGAGCCAAGATGGCGCCTATTGTATCTCGCGTTATTCGTTTTTTGAAATTGTAAGTGAAGAGACATGTCGAAAAATGCAGGTGAAGAAGGTCTAGAAGAGGGATATATTTGTGAGCCTTGTTTGTTTGGCCTTTGACACCAAAGCTTGCAATATTTAGCTTGTGTACCAAAATATAAGTGCGATCGACAAACTTTAGGTTTCTGATCGCTATGAAACGGTTTAAGGCCAAAAGGAATAGAAGATTTTGAAGTAGTAGCCTTATGAAAATTGTTAACAGGATTTGTAACTACAGGAGCACAGCTCGCTGCAGTTTGAGACGAAGGATTGACAAATGGTAAAAGATCGTTGGCTAATCTACTTAATTGTTATAATGAGAGAGAAGTTTGTGCGCAACAACAGAACTAATAGAGATAGGAAGAGCGTCAAGAAAACGAAGGCGCATGATATCTTCACCTACATTTAATTTAGATGCTAAATTTAAAACGTCGCGAAGATACGCAGACGGTCTACCAGTAAAAGGTTGTTTGGACAGTAGCTTCTGAAATATTTTTGTTTTGCTCTGTTCGAATAGGGAAATGATAGATTCCTTAAGGGAAGAATAATTTTTACTCTCGAGTTCAGAAAGAGAAATGCGAGAAACAACTTCTGCAGAAAGGTTAGAAAGAGTGTGATAAAAACGAGTTTGTTCCTAAGTAATTCTAGCAAGGGATCTAGCAATTCTAGCATTGGGCCTCTAAAGTGTGAAATCAGGAAGAAACGGCAGCCTCTAAAAATATAGGAATCTCTAATCCTTAACCTGAGTCAAAAGCAGCAGTGTTCCGTTCCTCGTTGTCCGACCATTGTGATATTCAGTTAATGTGGAAAATTTTGAGGAGTTGATAAAAATGCTGGGTGTTCTTCGTCTTGTTTTTCAATTGAACAACTCCGCGGTCACCAATTATATAATGAAGGGAATTTGGAAAATTGTGGCCTCTTTGAGAGCAAGGCCCTATATATAATTTTTAATGATGGGAAAATTTCAATATCAGCATTTATTTTGATGTATTATTTTACATGAATAATAAGTACCCTTCTGTTTGAACTCTTTCTTTTTTCGTAAGTTAGTATCAATCAGTAGTTAGGCGACTGCTTCCGCGTTTACCTCACTGTCGATCTTCTTTTTCGATTTCTTGTCAATCGAGATTGAGTCGCGGTCTTATCCTGAATTTTACCTCCCTTGCTTGGAAATTGCGTTTTCTTAAAGTTCTGAGAAGGAAGTACTAGAGAGAGAGAGTATCTTGAATTAGTTTTATTTCTTCAGATTATCTTCTGATTAGATTGAGTATCTCAACAGGCGGGTTTATATTTTATTTCATTTCGACTTTATGCTAAAATTTTTGCTTGCACAAATTTTAGTATAAGTTTTGAAACATAAAATCTAAATTTTTTATAAAATTAATTTTATAATGGAGTACTATATATATATATATATATATATTATATATATATATAATATATATATATATATATATATATATTATATAATATATATATATATATATATATATATAATATATATATATATATTAGGTGATGCAGGTAACATCCGCATCGGCACATTATTAAAGATCCGCATCCTCCGCGATTTGCCCAAGCGGATGTTGCGCGAATGTTTATTGTTCGAGATTTGAAAAAGAATTTTTATTTAATAAAATACTTAGGATGAATCTGAACGCAAACTTTTAAATGAGAGACATGGACTCGACTCAACTTATGTAAGGGATGACTTCATGAATCTCGCAGCATGAAGTTTCATAATTAATTTGATTTAACAGAGTCTCATGAGATTAGGGATGCAAAATCAATCAGTGCCTGTACAGCTTCTGTCTCCGATATAATACCATTTAATCTCAACGTAAGGAAGCATTTTGACCATCTCCAAATGAAAATGATGACGGTTTAAAAGAAATGAAAAAATGTAATTTAAAAAAAATAGAATTAGAAAATGTTTTTTTTTGTTTTTTTCTGCTGGAAATTAATGACTTCCTACTATTGCAACTTACCTAGATCCCCGTTATAAAGGCAAGTTTTTTTTGTAACACAATATTAGAACAATTTAAATCATCACGGTAGTAAGTTAAGCAAAATGTTTACCCACGCTTTAGTAACTTGCAAGGAAATACTTGGCCTGTTCCCCCAACTAGTGGTTCCATGTTGAGAGGTATTTAAGCAATGCTGGCTAATATATAATAAAAGAGAAACAGACTGTCAGAGAAAAAGGCCCAGAAAAATTGAGGACTCAAGCACAACCTCTCCTGTATTTGAATTTCAATTCTAGTGCAAAAAGTATATAAATCCATTGTAAAATCTCTTCATTAAGTCGGAGGTTGGGGGGGCAAAGAGGTTGGTGGGGTGCATTTGAGTTGGTCCCCGTCTCACACCCTGGTAACAATGTATATGAAATATATTGTGGCTAAAACTCGAAAAATATATTAAGGCATATTTTATATATATTTATATTATATATATATATATATTATATATATAATAGATAATATAAATATATATATTATATATATATATATATATATATTATATAATATATATATATAATATATATATATATAGGCCTATATTATAATATATATCAAACATCCGCATCCGCATCCGCATCCGCATCCACGGATGTTAAAATCAAACATCCGCATCCGCGGATGCGAAAAAAATGACATCTGCTGCATCACTATATAATAATATATATATATATTATATATTATATATATATATTATATATATATATATAATATATATATATATATATATATATATATATATATATATATATATATATATTATATATATATAATATATATATATATATATATATATGCATATCATGATTTATATACATATAACCTAGCATGCGCTCTATGTCAGTCTCGGACATCCTTGATCAGTTCTCCCCTTACATTCCTTCTGAACTAACTCCGAAATTGCCTCCGAAACTTCCCCGAAGTTATCGCCTAAGCTTCCATCGAAGCATCCCAATTTCTTAGTGACTTCCTGTACAACGGCTATATCCATTAGAAACGTATTGCACTATTATTGAATGTAAGTACTTTTCCCGACTTACTACTCATAGTCAAGTTCCTTCGGACAACGCAAATCTTACTCTCGCTCCACTAATAGTTCTATGTTACCATGAAATGGACCGACTAGTAGAGGAAGCTATTCCAAAGCTCTTATTAAAATTTTAAGACACTAAGAATATTTGGAGGAGTACATTTTTTACAAATTTACTTTTTTACATTTTTTCAAATGCAATATAGCTTATACATAATAATTTCCTTACACATATGCTTAAGTGTTTTCTCTAACTTATTTTCACTTAACTTTAAGTGTACAGTGTACATTATCGAAATTCTGTTAGAAAATAAGGTATTTAGAAAAGTATTGCGAAATTACAAAAAGAACCTATTAAAAATTGAAAAAATAATGATAAAAAAAGAAATTTAAAACTTTATTTATAAATATATTGTGTACTTTAATAACATTATAATGTTCTATATATATATATATATTATATATATATATATATATATATATATATATATATATATATATATTATATATAATATATATATATATATATATATATAATATATATATATTATATATAATATATATTATTTATATAATCCTTTCAGATCTAATATCTAAACCAGCATGTATAAAGCCTTTTAATCATGTCATTCGCTTCTCTCACGCTAGTGTCACATCTTTCCCTTTGTACTTCCGGGAAAACGTTAGCACTGTAATTCATCTCCCAGGACTTATCATTGGAATTTGATAGTAATGTTAAATTTATATCAGGCCATTTAGATCTAAGAGTAGATCTTAGTAGATGTACCGAAGAAATCTTCAGTAAACTTTAAAACTTCCAGAAATGAGCAGAACACCCATGGAATTTCATTTCTTCCCTACTTTAGAAACCAATTAAAACGCCTAGAGCGAGAGGGTTCAGCAAAAGCTTCTAATTTTCCTCCTAGTTTTTATATGGTATTATCTTCCTATTCTCCTTGCTTCAAAGGATTAATCCAAATAGGCATTAATTACCATCAGTGTTTTCTAAGAAAAGAACCAATCCCAACGTGGACGATTTCCAAAGTGATGATCCATCTGTTCCTAGAACTTTCAACGGTTCTTTGTAAATAACTAAATATATGATTACCAGCTCAATATATTGGAGCGTTACGCCTCTCATACTATCAACAATTGGAATTTCCTCTTAAAAGATCCTGGATTAATTCTTTTAAACTCCAAAACTTCCTTCAATCTTCCCGACGACGTCGTGGTTTGTTAGACGTTGGTGGTGAATTTCTTCGCTCGCTCTTTGGAACTGCAATGGAGGAAGATGTTCAATCCATGTAAAAAAGATATAAATACTATCCTAACGATCTAACAACGTCAACTTCTTGTTTCTACGGTTTAGAGATCACTCAAATTCAATACGCAGTCTATTTCTCTTGCGCAATTCTGTGACGATTTGAGTAAATCAGACTCAAAACCTGCATCTATCCTTCTCCTTCCTTTATTGCCATCAATCTTTTAGACTCCTATTTCTCTATTTTGAATGTTCATATTCAAAGCTTATTGGAATTGCGAAATAGCGTCTTAGGTGCTTATCTTTTGGCTAAACAAAAGACAATTTCCTTCACTTTATATTCGTTCTCAAATTTAGAGCTTTTTATTTAAGAAAGTCTCCATGTCATTCACTTGAAAACTATATCTCCGTTCATTCCTGAAGAATTATATGAATTCTAATCTTTTAAAGGACTATGGTCGATGCTGTACCTTATAATATAGCTACTGTCATTACATTTTCCAATCAAAATTCTTACAAAGCATACATCTTATGGACATTTTAGGATAATTTTCCGCCCAAAGAATCAAATGTTCTTTGTAAGTAAATCTTATATGAAATATAGTTATATGTCTGATATTCAATTTTCACAGTGTTTGCATACATTACAAAATTCAATTTGCATGCATTAAATAATTCAACGATATTCCAAGCTTTAAATTCATTTGCTTATCCTTCATGTGAGTTATTCTTATACACTAATAATACTTTCATGGGTGTAAACTCTAAAACTCCATTACATTGTAACCACGAGCATCCCACCACAACTGTTTCAACTCATTCTGAAATATTAATTTACTTCGCTACTTCTTCAGAGGCTCAATTAAAATGTGATCACCCAAAATTAAACTCTGAATTTCTAGTTTCTAACATATATGTATTGAATCAAGGATGCGCCTAACTACTAGTCAATATTATTTTACAAATTCCTCACATATTTTAAAATCAATGAAATTAATAAACTCTTCAGTAATTGAAGTCCCCATATTGCTTCCATTCTTAAATCACACATTTACCAAATCATATTATTTTGTAAAATCCTCCAAAATATAAAGTCAATTAGGTTATATCAACGCTTCTTTGGGTCCTATGTTCCTACTGTTTCCTATGCTTCCGGATCCACTAGTCACTCTTCTCCACAAGAAGGTCTTAGTCGAAGGTTGACAAACTGTTGTAATAATAGTGTCCTGCATTGTCTTCTGTGTTATCTTTAAAAGACTACCTAAAATAAATAATCCAATGCAACCCATTATTTTTCAAACTGCTACTAATAATCCTTGCACTACCTTAACTAATCCCCTTGCGCGAGACCTTATCCCTAGTAACAGGAATAGTATAAACACTGTCCGTTTCGTCCCCCGCATTTTCCATGCCATCGATAGTGCTAATGTCAATGTTGACAATGACAATTTCATGGACTTAAATGACGATCCTCTTCATGACATTCCTGTTCCTTATAACCCTTACTAACTATGATTTACTGTTTTGCACTTCGTCTAATATCCATAGGTGTGCCACTGCTGGAAGAGATGGATGGATCGTGAATTTATTCTGGTGAGAGTTTGGCAGCCATGGTTAGTAAAATTTTTCACTCAAAAAGTTATTGCTATTAACCAATTACCACTAGTCCTTATTCGGGAGGGAGCTTATATAAAGAGGAATTGTGGGAGTGCCACAATCTTCCTTATGGCATCAAGATGCACAGCATACTTTGAAAACGAAACGCGAGATTTTCCTCTGGGATAGTCGAGCTTTATTTGTCATAAGAAGAAGTGTTGAAGAAATATTTAGTAATTGTGTGTTTAACCTTTTAATATATTTAATAATATTTAGCAATTTTAAATTTAACCTATCAGGTCAAGCTCTAAATCTTAACTACTTAAAATAAATATATCCCAAAATATACAACGAACGTGTGTATTACCTCTGAAAAGGAGTAATTACTTTTCATTATTTAAAACACTATATTAAAATATTCATTAGTCAAAATAATTCTTTTTGAACATAAGATATTCTTCAACCCTCCTCTTCATGGTAATTCGAACGATATATATTATATATATATTATATATATTTATGAAAATATAACTATTTATACGTATATAATATATATATATTTTATATAATACATTATATATAGTATATATATATATGTATTAAACGTATCTATATATTCTTATATGAAGTATGCATTTCCTTCCAACAGAGGACAATGGAATTGGCTCAAATAATTAGAGTGGATATTAGGGAAATAAAGGAGAGATTTATACAGTCTTAATAATCTAGTTCATTGAAGAATCCACATTGTCTTTATTTGCATATATTTTTTTATTATAGACTTGATGTATATGTGCAATTTAATTAGCCGTTTTATAAATGCTCTCTAGTGTATCTAAGTTTCGATAAGCTATTTCAATGGTAGTCATTAACATCTAGTAAAATTAGCGACATTTCATTCTATAAAATCCTACTTTGTTCAACGATGATTACCCTCCGCAATCAAGGCAAAATATAATATAGTTAATACTATATATATATATATATATATATATATATATATATAATTTTTTTTTTATATATATATATATATATATATATATATATTATATATATATATATATATATACGTATTATATATATATATATATCATAGGCGACTTACATACTCGTGCTGCTTGTGCTTAGCACGAGTTAACATTATAGAAAAGATAGATCCTTTACATAATGTTACGATGAAATTCTCTTATTTGTTTTCGAACATTGGTCATATGAAAGAAAATTTTATATAATAACAATATAAAAATTAGTTAAATTGAAGGAAGAACGAAAGAAATCATCGCTTTAATTAATTCTATTTTTCATCCATTAAAAATGTGAGCTCTTCGTGCTCAAATCAAATAGCAGAGATTGTGTGCGTAAATTTAGTCTTAAATTTGTTTAATTTTGTTGCCTTCGGCGTCTCTTAGCTACATTATGATGGTGTCACAGGGAAGAAACTAGCATTCGCTTTAAGTATAAATAAGTAGAGACTCCTTTATTTATTTTAAAGTTTATACTATATATATATATATATATATAATATATTATTAATATATATTTACTATATATATTTATATATATATATAGATATATTATTATATTATCATATATATTATATGTTATTATATTATATACCTATACCTAATATATATATAGATAATATATAAATATATAGTATATTTATATATATATATATTATCATATATATATTAGTATTAAACTAATTATATATTTAAATTATATATATATATTATATATATATTAAATATATATATATATATATATATTATATATATATATATATATTATATATTATATATAATTATATATATATATTATATATATATATATATATATATATATATTTTATATATATATAAATATATGTGTATATTATATATAGTATATATTAGTATATAAGTTATATTATATATATTTATTTTATATATATATTATATATACCTTATATATATTATATATATATATCATATATATTATAGATTAAACGCAAATAATATATTTTCTCTCTCATTTTCACAGACTTGGCAAATCTTGAAATATCTTTGCTCCTTATGACTGTCTTCTTCAGTTTTTTAACGATGAGTGATTCCTACTGAGTATGTTGTAATTCTTTGAAGAGTGATTGAATGTCAATAAATTCATAGGCTAATTAACTTATTCAAATATCTATAATTTATCCAAATTCATCATCTTCAGTATTAGGTTATTGCTGAATAATTCACACCATAGTCACTATCAGATGTTTTGTTGTCAGGTTGCAGATAAGCGGTTCCAGCTTCTACTGTTACTCTTATTTTATTTTTATTTTTTATTTTGTCAAGTCAAAGCAAGTGACTCTCTCAGGTTTAGCTATATTTTAATTAGCATATATCTAGAAGTTGGGTTATACCGATCGGAGTGCCGATTACTTGGTGGGGTTCAATGCTAAGCTTAAGGAAATTCCTTATTAGTTACCTTATTATTTATTTTTTTTTAAGTTGTTCACCGCCGCTCACGCGGCTCAGAACCCTTTATTGAAGTAATTATGTAGTTGATATTGAAGCCTCAAAAATCCATCTAACGCAAAATTACGCAGAATTAGCACAGACGCAAGGCGTAAAGTGATGGGAAATTTAAATTGGTGTGAAACACAGAAATGAAGAGAAACTTCCACAGAACAATATAATATAAAGTGCATAGGATAAGAAGTAAGTCACCGCAGCTAACCATTCTGGAGTTTAGCTACATTCAACACAAAACTCATGTGCTGACACGGCACCGTGCTACGAAGGGCGTCGTAAAGGTTACGGTGAGTATGCTAATGAGATTAGTTCCTAGAGCACTTGCTCTCAATACATATCTATAGAAAAAGGATTAAGCACCACATCTTAATGCCGACTAATGAAGAGTCAACTTCCGTTGATTTTATACAGGACTCTTTTTAAAGATCTTTTTGCCATAGTAAAGAGTTTCCGAAATGTTTCCAATGCGGGAAAGTGGACCTGTCCTCAACAGTGTACTGAGAGCAGGAACTCTCCAATACAAGGTGCGAGATGAGACTTATGTATTAGTTGGTACCCCCTTTTCTCTTAAAATAAAGTTCGCACTCTAAACTAGAACTCCAATTTTCTTTGAGCCGCTATTGAGCAAATCCACTGTGATAGCAGGTATTCAAAATAATTTTTTTTGTTATATGTTAGGCAAGTGTGATTTTATATTTCAACAGGAGAGGAGAAATCGATCAGAAGAGATTAAATAAGTTTAAGTTACGTTAGGTGATTTGTAGAAGTTGTTTTTAAAGATTAAATTTCAACAACTTAATGCGACCCACCCTCGAAAATTTCTATTCCAGTAATAGCTATAGAGTAATAGAATACGAAGTATTTAAGACAGAGTGCTCCAATTCTATAAGCTATAAAAGAGGCAGCTCAAAGTTTCTGAGTTTGAAATTCTCTTGAACTCATTCCAACGCTCACATTTACATTGATTTAAATTGCAAGTGAAGAAGTCAGTGATTGGAAAAGCATGGAAAATTAAAGTAGAGTATAAAAACGATAAACCCTGTAAGGATACACCACTTTTGACAGAAAAAATGAAGAAGTCGACCCCAATTACTAACCAAGCCTAACATTTGAGCGATTTTGAAATAGAAAGCTTAGACCATTAAAGTTAAACAGAGAAGTGAAGGTAAACTCACTAATAGCGACATGGGGTAGCTTTTGGAGTTAATAAGCTATATATATAATGTATCGCGTAGATCCATACCCGTGATACATAAATGTATTGTGATATGTTCAAGCAGCACCACCAACAATGGTCATCCCTGTAAGTTTACCTATAAGGCGGAAATACCATTTAAATCTAATATTTAATATAAATAGGAAAGTTATATTCGCAGTAAGATTACGATGACATACCGTAAAAGCTCCAGTATACTGTGATAAATCAGATAAGAAAGAATAAAGAGAATCTCATGAATTGAATCTTAAGATAGTAGAGAGTTGAGACGTTATTTATCAATAAGAATTCTATAAAAGTAATAACAGTGAAGTGCTAGATAGTAGTGACGTATAGTATAGAAGATCATGAGCAACTAATCATTTTTTACGATAGGTTGGACATATGCGGCGCTTAATCTAACACTGTGAGGGAATATAGTGCTACGTTTTGAGTGCATAGAGAATATAGATTGATACGAGGTATTTATATATATGGTGGGTCATACACTGGAAAGCAACTTTCCTCAAAAACTCGAGAGTGATTTCTTGCCACCAGGGCATACTCTGCCTATCCCTTAACGTTTCATATAGATTTTCAGAGTCATGCACTTTACCTATCAAATTGAACATGACAGGTAAAGGCATATTTATGGACACTTGAAGAGTGAAAGGAGGGTAGAGGAATACCAGAAATTCCGTCCAGGTTGGAATTAGAGGATAAAATGAGCCAAAGAAATGATAGCCTTGTTTCAGTTGGGTGATAAAACAACGGAATACTCAGGCGATAAGGGAGAAGGATAACGAGAGAAAGGAGATGTGGATAAAAAGAAGCTTGCTTCAAAGATCTATTTAGAACAAAAATTATGGAGCCAGAGGAGAGTACTTGCGGGCCGAGAACAAGAGGTAGCCATTTCGCTTATGGAATCCGCTAGCTGGTTGCTTACGATCGATAAGTGTATATTCCTTGTGACAACGATTCTTTATAGTACTGGTGAATGGAAATAATGCATAGAAGTGATGTAGAGAACGAGAATATTATCCTATCAACCCGATTATAAGCATTTGTCTCTTAGCCTGAATTAGCCAGGGATAACAACACGATCAAACTCCATGATTTTGATAGAGAAAAAAATTTATATCTAAGAAATGGAATGAACTTGCTACTATCACCATATATTTAAACAATTACAGTTCCATACTTTATCGGCCTCAGTAAATTGAGTCGTCTTAAGAGTCAATAGCTAGTCACTATCAATATTATATTATGTGCGTTAGAGCAACGTAAATGCCCCCTCACAATCTCGGAGTCCACGACTCTAAAAGTGCCTAGAAAACCGGGCATAGCAGGATGAATGTTGAGAGAAAGTATTAATAATTAAGTAATTAGGTTTGTTAGGTATAGTTTGATAGTTTGATAGTTTGATAGTTAGTTGATATTATTATAGTAGTAGAAAGATTACTAATAGTGAATACATATTTATGATCAATGTGTTGTATTTCTAAAGAATTTACTCTAGGTTGGGGACTAATCGGAATTGTTGTGAGTGAGGTTATACTATTATATTCTAATAGTTTACCTCCCAGTCGTTGAGAATAATCTGAATAGATTCGGCTTTACCTATCCCAACTAATATCATGATACGTGAGTGAGAATACCATATAACTCAATTTCTCAAGTTTTATGTAATGTACATTTGAACATTCCCTATAAAATCATAGAGGACTCCTCAGTATTTAGGATGTGAGAAGATTAATAAATACTAATTCTGAGATAATAGTTAGTAATATAATCAAAAAAGCTCAATTGAAAATCGTTCTTTAGGTAGAATACTGTTAAGCAGAGCTAAGTAAATATATCGTATATAAGTATAGATGTGAATAGTAAGATTTTATGACCACTGTATATAACAATCCAGTTAGGTATATTACTCGAGTATTCTCTGATGAGACGTGTTATAAGTAGGAGTTATATTTACTTCTAGAATAGTGACATTACTCCATCCTCTTCAAACTGGAATCTATATCAAAATAAACTATCAGATTTCGTATATCAATTAAAGTTGTTGAAGGGAGAATCTGTAGCATCTGTTGGTCTCAACAAATAGCATAAAGATTGGGTTAAGAGTTAGAGAGACTAAAGGTAGTATTTCGTGGGACTGCCAGATCTAAGAGACTCCAAGCCCGATTGATTGTTATAGTAGGTGTCAAAGTCAAGAAAGCCCGCGCCTGATTGCAACAATCAACCTTCTCTCTATTATCTTACAGCGCACAAAAAATCGCCAGAGCAACCTCACAATAAAGAGAAAAAAAATCTCACTCTCTAGTAATGCACAAAGTAATACAGCAGAAACCAAATAGAGTATACCAAAACTGCAGGGGCGAAAGTTTGTATCTCTGTTCGCTAAAACCAAATGCATTCACAAACGATGTATAATACATACTTATATATTTCAGCTAAATTATTTAAATATATGAAATATTTCACTCTAGAATATAAGTTTTTTTAAAAACACGTTCACACTTCACAAATAACCGAATATATAGCTGATTAACTCTCTCTAAATATAAAATTATTAGTACGAATTTTATTTAATCTAAATACTCTAAAAATTAAGTATAGAATTTTAATCTGATTTAATTAAATTTTATAATATATTGAGTCTGTCAAATAAGTTAGTAAATATGTTACAATCGATTAATTAGGACCATAGGTTTAGTTTTGGAGTTATGAAACGTAAATCTACATTGAAATAATGAAAAGAAATCGTAGGGAAAACTTAAACAAATATAATCTTTTATTCTAACTTACCAATATTTGTGCTTACTTAATAGCTTATTCATAATTTACATCGAAAAATAATTTTATTATATTGATATTTTCTAAATAAGATTTACTTCAATAAGTCTCTTCAGCACCCAATAATAGTTTTTAAGAAATATCTTCTGCTTTTAGTTAACCGAACCAGATACAGTATTAACTAATTTTAGTAACTTAATTTAATGTTTACGATCAGGTGTATTTATTTTAGCAAACAAGTTCCCAATACACACAAAGCTCTTCTTCTCAAATTAAAATAATAATATTTTTACCTTAAATAATATAAACCCTTTTTATATTATTAGACTGTATATTTGTCATATTTTTTACTTATTCATGTATTATATAATAATATTAAGTCCCACCCTTATATAATATATTATAAATATATATCTTATTTAAAATTTTATTTGGGATATTTATATATAACACGTTTATTTTTTTCCGATCATCACTGTGTTACTTTACACATATAATAAGCTATACTTTTATCTTGTTACTACTTTTATAGTATACTACTATAATATTATTTATTAATTTATTATTAAAGAGTATTAATATAGTATTATTATTGTTAATACTACTATTAATCATTATTATTGTTGTTATAGTTTTTATAATTATATAAATATATATATTAAATCATTATCGAATTTATAAATATATATATATATATGACTATCGTATAATATATATATTTAGGTTAGTTATTATTAATTATTTCTTTAGATATAGTGATTATTAATCTGTTAGAAATAGATTAGGCTTACGATTAGTATTATTATATTTATAATATATATATATAGAATATATATACATTATTTATTGAATATTATACTATTATATATTAATATGAGATTAGGTGTTAGGTGTGTATTCTTCAGAAATTTATAATTATTAATATATGTAAATATAGATTGAAGTATCAAATAATTTAACATGTTATAATATAATCTTAAATAACTAATATATTTATTAAACATATATTAAATATTTTAAGGCATATTTAATAATTATTTTATATTTATTTCTATTAAATACGAGATCCAAGTTTTTCAATCATAGGCTAATATAATGAATATTATTAGGTGTCATTATACGATCTATGTAAGGTTGTAATATACAGACTATATATATATATTATTTAGTACTACATTTATTATTTAACATAATTTTTGTGTTGTATTAATTACTGATATATATGTCTAGTGGTAGAAAAGCTGTAATATACACTTTTATTTTTATTATTTCTTTACTATATTTGATTAATATATATTATATTATATTTACTAAATATATTTAAGTATTTAAAATAAATATGTTTATTACCTTCCTTCTCAAGATTTCACTATAAGATTAATGTTCATATATTTATTATATAATATTTTAATTGTTTTCATTTAGGTTAGTTTTTATAAAAAAAAGTAATTAAACATTGATTTGTCATATATATCATAATAGCGAAAAAGAATTAATATAATATTCATTCATATTATATTATTGTTCAAGTGTCGATATACTAACAAAGTATATTTGCTCCACAATTATGAATTATCTGTAGGTATTTAAGACTCAATTTGAGTTAGTCACCCTACCTTTGAATACTGTACTTTGGGGTGAAAGAGAGATATGCAATGTTATTGATATATCAACATTTAGTAACCAAATGAAAACTGTAATTGTTGAATGCAGTAGTGAGAAGTATAAAGTCTGGTAAATGTAAGTAGAAACTACGGTATACGTTTGAGTGTATATATATTCGAATAACTCAATAAAGGAATCAGACATGCATCGTCAGATTGAAGGGGTATGTGAGGATAAAAATAGTCTATGTTCATGTTTAAATAAATTTTGACGGTGGGGATCCAGTAAGGGTAGATCTGTGTCATGATTGCACAATCGCATAACCTCAATCATTAAGTGGATATACTCATCATGGTGATAATTTCATTCGCAGATAGACAAAGGCTAGATATGGTTCCTCTATAAACGAACATTAGAACTTTTAAGTAGATATTTATACTGGACAATTCATGAGACTTTCGCAAGTCTCCTAATCCTTCTTGATGAACTGTCTTGCTCTACTGAACTCATGTTCAATCTCCTCTGCTTTTGTCCTCACTCTTTCGACTCACACTAAGCGCTCATACTCATACTTGTTTACAATCGTCAGAATCACTGATAGTCTAATAGTCGCTGAACGTTGAGGAACTTAGCGATTACCTGTGCTGTACATAAAACGTGTAGTATTCCGTGTTTGTTCTCTCTCTCATCATAGGTCTATAATTTTTATCTTGCACTTCCGGACATCTGCATCAATCTTCTCTCTTCACATACTTTCTCTTCATCGTCTCGGGTTTGTCTCCAGCTGCGTCAATTGCTGGCTCCTACTTGCTTTACATCTGCTGATACATCTATTCATACTCTCGACTACTTCCTCACTCTCTTCTTACACTCTATCTGTACTTGCTCTGTTTACTTCTCACGAATATTCCTATTGAGAGTGTCAACTGTCGATAATTAGAGTACATAATAATATTTTAATAATTACAGCGACATTTTTAAACAATGATAGTAGAGCAGTTACCATGTGAGTATTTTTTATTTAACTAGCTTAGACTGAGAGTAGAATATAATACTGCTGTTATTTACGCTCGTGATGGAAACTTTCAATAAGGTAGTATAAAATGACTATACTTAACAGTTATGCAACTTCACGGGCTCGAGCAAGTGAGCATCTGTAGGTACCTTGATTTTGTCTCTGATAAATACTTAATAAATATAAGATGAATCTCAAATTCTTCTTGGGAATCGACATTTTTAAAGAGAAGTTGGTTGCGAGACACTCTGCAGGAGATGTTCACTATGGTATAGGATAGTGATAATAACTTATTTCAGATGGGCAAAGTAACAACGGCTGGATATAGATTGTTTATAAAAATACTTATGAACAATAATTGTCAATAATAGTGCTAGATAATAATATTATTGATTTTTACAAGGGTAGAGAAAATCTGTTTTTATACGTGTATTTTCAATGTCTCTAAGAAGGATCATGATTTAGTAATCTGGAATCCACTACCGGCTGTGGAATATCAAACGTATGTCACTGTACCTGGCTTATGGTCTACATAACTCATAGGTTGTGATGGCGACTTCACCGTAGATTTACTTAATTATATATATATAATATATTAATATAATATTTTATACTAATATTATATATTAATAATATTATTTAATATATATATATAATATATTAAGTTATATATCATAATATATATATACCTCGTTATAATTATATTATATATACTATATATTATATATTATATATATATATATATATTATAAATATATATATATTATAATATATAAATTTATAAATTATAATTATATTATATATTATAATATATTAAGTTATTGTAAGTTAATTTATTATCATTAAAATACTATTTCAATAAATACCCTCTATGACGCTTTAATATTATAATAGAACACACCTTCTTATATACGAAGGTAGGAATAGGAAGGATTAACTATTAACACCTATTAGAGGTGTAAATTACCTTGCTTAAACGCAGCAAGTTAAGTTAATAGTGTGAGAGATATATTGGAAAAAAGGAATTGAGTAGAGATTAGTATAGAGAATAATAACCTAAATGATGATCAACAAACAGGGTTTTATAGTACCTATATCAGATATTTATTTATTTAGATGAATTAGAGGAACAATTGAATCTGATTTCTGCGTCGTGGAAGATATGCGCTTTCAAATGTGAATTCTTGACAGTCAGCGGAAACATTTATTATTTTATTTCTTTATTATTCATTTATATTATTATTATATTTAGAGAAAGCGTTTGACATGCTTTTATGCACTAGGGAAAAAGCTTATATGGAAAATGATATGTGGACCCAGTACTACGGAAAGACGATGTTAAATTTAAGAGTAATTAGAAGGAATGCACTAATATAGGGAATTTAAAGGTTGACTGTTAAGAGCGTATCGAATTGGTTGGTGAATTGTTTGCAGTGCGAGTTATATGTAAGTTTGACAAGGCGGTATAATTAGATTATCACTTATACTATATACGTACTTTAGTAATTGATATATGGTAATTAAATGTAATTATGAATGGCTGCACTCGCTGAAGAAAGGTATAGATAGGTTGAATGTGAGCTAACAGAGGGGAATATATTGCATGTTATTTACGACTGGATCTTTAACTCGGTGTTATAAGTCGATCGGTGACTTGAGAGTAGTAGTAGCATACATCCTCAATTTTTTGGCATTGGTCATATACAAATATAAGGATAGGAAGATGATAAATATAAGAGGGAAAGGAAAATTAGATTACCAAGAATAAGGAGATGTCTAATGAAATATTAAAAACAAATGTTATTATCTTTATATAGAGAGACAGATATTTATGAAGCGTGGATGATCGCATCTATTCCGGAGGGTCAAAGGGATGAAGAGACTCGTATCGTGTTGATTTCTTCAGGTGGACCGTGATCGATGCTCCTAGAGGTATGCAACGTAGGTATCTTCTTCTTCTATTCCTGGCCGATGCACCGGTGTAATTCTGATTATATGCAGGGGGAAGATGTAACTTATGCGACGATGCGACTGGGTGATAGAGATATTACGAGATTTTGTTCTCAGAAGACATGATGTATACTATCATATCGTACCATTTATCATTGAAGATTAATAGCTGTGTCCTACCTCTGTACGCATCTTAGCTTTGCTTAGTTCTATGGGACGGTCTCCATGTGCTTAACTTTCTATACTTACTTCATCCGCACTACGTTGGGAGGCTCTCCTCGCTGCGACGTCGGGAGCGAAGGGTGCATGTAATTTTTCCTAAATTGCTGTCGACACCAAAACAGACTTACTACCACTACTGATTAGCCTCAGCTGTGATTGACTGGCCGTATGCTGAGCAATGGTTGTCTATACGTCTCGCTTTGCTTCTGACGTCTCAGGCCGTATAGATTTCAGCATGTAGTAGATTATCAGAGGACGCGATGAATAAAAATATGTGGAGCCATAATCTATCTCTGAACAGGTCTAGAGGCTGGAGTCATACTTATCTTCCTGTCTTTCGGAATTATTTCTTGGTGTGACTGAATGCACAAGTCTAGTATATCTCCATTTTATGGTATGATGGTTTCCATTCACAATAGATATCTGTTAGAAGAATGAGAAGATGAACCTATCTTTCGGTTATTCTTATGGCTCATAATTGTGTCACTTTGTTTACACTGCTGAGTACATATGGACAGGGCAATGACATGATCGATTATTGGAAGTAGTTAATCTCACTTGCTATGGGCCTCCTGTGGACTGACGTTTGTTGTGTCAAGGTCTTGCACGTCGAACTTAGTGCGTAAAAATAATCTCGGGGGGTAACAGGTGGAGGAAAGAGATGTATCGCGTAGTAATACCTGGAAAGAACTGTGTCTATTTTAGGGAGGGAGACTTCGTAATACATCGTGACAATGGTACTCATTCACTATTCATAACTCATATCGGCCATTATCCTGAACGAAGCAAATATTCATGAAAGTATTTATGATGTTAATAGAGTTAATATTAATTTTCTAGACGATTCATATTTACCTCTATACTTTATCTCTTTCGAAAATGAGTAGTATATAATAGGTATTAATAGTAGTGACCTTTGTGAGGATATGTGATAGAAGCTAATATTTGATTAGATTCTCTCTTACAGAGGTTAATTGTTTAAACTCCTGCGTCATATAATAATCATTTCATATTTCTGATTTCTATATAATGTGTCCACATTACCAATAAATATATATATGAAACTATGTAGTGGGCTAAGTGATGTAAAAGTTAAACTTGTATAGTGTATACATATCATTTAATAATCATTACTACCTATAGACCACTACACTTAAATAATATCAAATTGAATACCTGATATACTAGTACTGGCCTATTATCTTATTATTAGGGAAGTTACCTTGGCTGTTGGTAATTAAAATGAGTAATTGTGATAGTATTACATTTGTTGAATAAATTTCATTATTAATCTTTATATTAAATATTTTTTAGTTTCTGTCAGAATATGGAAAGATATTTTTACAATTATTGTATAAATTTGTGAAATATCGCTATCTATTTGTTATAACTATATATAAAATAATGATGTATATATTTAACAATATTTGATATCTTTTATATATAAACTACATTCTATATCATCAGGACGTTCTTATAAATATTATGAGGATATTCTTTTAAAAGGTAGTTATTTAGCGTATCTATTATTTTATAAATAGGCTATACTATATATATATTCACCATAATAATAATTATACTATGATAATTGTATATATATTATGGTATGATAACTGATTTATTTTACATTAAATATAATTATTAAATTTTGTTCAATAATCTCCTAATTTAGATAAAACTAGATATTAGAGCGGAAATTTCATACTTTTTTGGTTGACTTTTATATTAAATTACCTCATTTATTTTGTACTGAATACTATAATATTTAACTTATCTATAGTTATTTATTTATAATTACATTTAATGTGAGTGTGTAATAAAATTTATAAAATTGTTTTTTTATAAATTTTAGATTGGAAGTAGTTTATTATATAGCTAATAATATTTTATTACTAATATTAATAATTCGTTTTGTATAGTAGTGTGGAAATACAATATCACTATATTTTATTCTCAATATTTCATTAGATAATCCGTAAGTATAAGATATAGGTGATATTTCATCGTAGAC
>JABUQX010023046.1:0-49151 GCA_015478945.1 Trachelipus rathkii | reverse complement strand
CTCATATTAAAAAGGTAATTATCATACCTATGAATACAGACTGCCCTTAGATTCTATATTAATTTTATATTTACTAAACTATATAATAATAGTTTTTATGACTAATATATAACCTTTCAAAAACCATATGCTAAACATATTAATCACTCACTATTATATAGCATGAAACCATATATACTAATAGACAACACTCACTCAAATAAGCTAATCACAGCTCCATACTACTACTATTATAGCATATTTCACTGTACTAAATAGATTTTATCTTAGTGAAATACCTTTTATTCATCATTTACAAATTATTTGTTATATTTTATGGATGAATAGTGAACGGATTTATATGACAGTGTAATAGTAGGACTAGTGTAGCTGGGTGTAATTTAATATCTTGGTGAGTTACAATAGGCTATAAGCTATAGTATAGATTTTTACATGAGGGTATGTTATTAACTATATATATAATATATATATATATATATATAGGTTTATTGGTGTGCAGTTAGTATGAAAAACTGTATGATGTGGATTAAAGGTATAGATTCTATATATATAAGTTAAAGTTTGATTTATTATAGATGAGACAATCATTAGAGGGCATGGTTTTACATGTGAGAAGATAATTGAATTATATAATGAATAGTGAAATGAAATCAGTAGGTTTACATATATATATAGAGTTTTGTAGGGTTGGTGTGATCAGAAAGGTGGTTAAATAAGAGAAATAAACAAGTGTATGAAGATAAGGTTATTGGTCATATGGTAAGGTGGATGATACTTATTAGGTTAAGTATACTAAAGTATGATATATAGTGTTATATGATGTTTATGCTGTAGGTAAAATAAGTATAAAATATAAAATGGATATTGAGTAAAATAGTAAAGGAATATTAGCCTAAATAGAATGGAATGAGAGTTTGGCGAGAGAGCATAAAAGAAAGTGATGCGTAATACTAGTGAATATATAGGCTGAGGGTTTTAGTGGTGTGAGTACTGAATGTGAATACCTAGTGCCACTCACCAGATTATTTAAAACTCACTCACTCTCAATTATGACTATAATAAGAGTAATACCTAACATAGTTAGATGGATCCGCTATTCAGCAGTTCATTATGAAGCCCTATAGAGTGGATTTGATTTAACTGGGATGGGCTCTCTACTATTAAGAGCGTATGGTAGAGGAAGGTAAAGTAGTGGAATCTTTTCCTTTTCGACTTTAGTCTTTTTGCCGATTTTCTTTCTCCTGGTTTATCTGTTTTGCACCCTCCTTTTGAAGAGGGAGCCCCTCACCCTCACCTGCCCCGTTGGAGGGTGGGGTAATCATGCAAAAAAATTATATACACACACCACAATACACATATATTGGGTAATCTAACATAAGATATAATGAGATATTTATTACATTACTCACTATTCTCAATACAACTCTATTCATTATAGTACTTTTACATCAGCTGGAGAGCGCACACAACTTATACTATATATATATTATATATAATATATATAATATATATATATATACTTAATATATATATATATATTTATATATATATATAATATATTATATATATATATATATATAATTATATATATATATAAATATATATATATATATATATATATATATAATATATATACTTCGATTAGTTTAAAATTTATTCACTCACTATATTCGCATCTTTGCAGTAGCAACCTATATTACTATTTAATTTGCACGAATCGTACAACTAATTCTAAATCATCGCATGTAGTAGGTTGTATTTTTTGGACAATAGCTTGGTTTTGTCTTTCATAATAACTAATTCATTACAGATCGACTTCGATCATTATAATTAGACATCACATGTGCCACTTCACTGTGCAATAAAAATTCAGATATATTCTCTCTTTCTCTCCTCTCTCGCTCTCAACATCTCTCTCTTCTCTCTCTATCCCCACTCAATCCTCTCTTCCTCTTCTCTCCTGCTCTCTCTTATCTCTGTATCTCTCTCTCTCTCCCTATCCTCTATAAGTATATATTATATTCATCTATATCAATATATCATACTATATATATTCTGTGTGTGTGTGTATAATATAATTTAAATTTGCCACTCTGTCTTAACAGACTCAATCCATTTTTCCTTTGTTTCTTCAAAAATTTGACTCAGTTTCAACTGAGCTCTAATTTGCACAGTGCTCGTCAAAATACTTTTCAATTTTGCTGTTTCTTATAACTCCGTTTTATCATTTAACTTCTTCACCGGGCAGGAGAGACCTCTCTCCATTCTTCCCCTTAATTCTGCCACAAATAGCCCTTGCCTATTCTAGGCGTTGTCCCTCTACATAACCAATGGCCTACCTAATTTAATTATTTTACCATAACTGCATTAAACAAACATAAATTGTCCTCATGATATTCTTGATCTCATTATTCACCCATCTTCCACCCACCTCACCTATGAATTTTATAATCACCATACCATTAGCTACAAATATACTATATTATATATAACTCTATATATAATTATACTTTATCAAAATTACCTCTCACCTAAAACAAAATTCTCATCATATACTCCTTACCACTTTGACCAAATATATATACATTTATAAATTACAATTCATCTTAAGCTGAAAAACATTATCAAATAACATCTCGTATAATCATTTGGAATAGTTCCTTGTGTACTAATTAAAAATATAATTAAGATGAAGATAAGCTAAAATAATGTTCTATACATTTTTAAATGTATATGATCTAATATTTTGGCACATATCACATATCTACATCAAATATTCCACAGCCATATATATATATATTCTATGATATCTATATCTACATATATATATATATATATTATATTATACATATATATATATCTTCACCTTCTACTATTTTTTCTACCTTTCAATAATGACAAGTCAAAAATAATTTTATTACTATCATTATACACTACCTCATTTACCTGTTAACTTATGTTTATTTAGATATTCATTACCATTAACTCTTTCGATCAAATAAACATCGATATATCAAATATTCATATCCATTATATATATCCATGATTATCCATATATATATTCATCTCTCTTCACACACAACACTACCTCAATTCAAAAATTGACAACCCTATTACTATTATAGTAATGATACCTAGCTTACACTCTTCCACCGTTCAAAAGACTATCAATCGATGTACCCAGAAGTTCTCACCTTATATCTTTCATATCTCAAACTAATCTAACTACCTCACTACTACCTCTATCGATTAGACTAATCAATACAGCATTATTTGCACATTCTAATATCTATTATATATACACTACCTATTACTATACTTACTATCACCACATACTATCACATCCACATTATACTGTTATACATACTCTTACTCAACTCAGGGGAGACTTTGATAGTTAGGCACTTATATTCTCACTCTCTCTATATTTAGTAGTCATCTTCACCGCCTACTCAGGGTCGGTCGCTCAGGTAGTACTCTCGAGTGCCTCGCATTCGCTTCCTCAGCTCCGCCTCACCTCCACCTTTACGCGTCGTCCTCAGTATCATACTCAGGGGTTGTGTCTGCTATATGAGTTTTGTGCTTGATCGTGGTACATCTCAGGTCTAGACTTCAGCTAGTCGATACCTTCCCTTCATTTACTTCTGGCCACGATTTAGTTAAATTATTGCTATAACATATAATGATCTAATACTATATAAAAATCGTTTACCTATATTTATTCCCTCTAAAAGGGGAATTTTTTTCTCATACTTCCCTTCCCTCACTAAATTTCCATAATACTATATATATAATATATATTATTTATATATATAAACGATAAATCATAATTATATATAGTATTGTCTTATCCTATATTGAAAAAATCCCAATATCTTACTCTTCAAACATTATAATCCTATATAATATTAATTATTATTCCTTATATATTATATATATATATTCACTCACTATTACATATTATTCCACTACTATGTCCAGTATGACTTATTACGCTGACGGATTTGTAACCTTCTTTACTGAGATATATGCAACTCTACTCATCGTCATATAGATTATATTCCTTTTATGAAATCATCTAATTAGGTAGGTGATCTACTGTTACCTATATACTAACTAAATTTGACATCAAATCAAGATAAAATTGCTGAAACATATTGAGATATTAAAGCATAATTTTTGGCGCAGCGGATTGATATGAAAGCAAAAGTAAAACATGCTATCGACTTACCTTATGTACCCTTAGCGCTGCAGTTTCTTTTTGACTTACAATATTACCTCTCAATGTACACATAAACTCAACTCTCAACATTGCAAAAACAGCACCTTCTATAATGTGCTCTCTCTGGAGAAATAATTGAAATATTCAGATATAAAATTTATAAAATATTTGAGAATTTAATAAAATTTCCTGAGAGTATGGCTTTACTGAAATTAATCAATACGTAAATCTGTCCATTAGTTCGGATAACTCTGGCCTAAACAACTGTTAGATTTGGTTGCACACAATCTGGAGACGCTTAGACTAAATAAAGAGACACAGGTCAACAACTAAAAAATGACTCATGATTGCAACAAGTAGTGAGATCAGTAAAACTCACAAGTATATCTCTTCTTATCCCTCTTCGTCACAAATATATTTAACGATACAAAATTATACCTATTTCTTCAGTTTTATCACTTGATAGCTCCACAGGACCTCATAGAGCTAATTTCTCAATGATAATTATGGCCTCATAATAATAAATCTGCATACAATAATAAGTAATAATAGATACTAACGTCAGGAATTAGACCCCTTTCGGCAAACCTACCCCCAGAGCACGTTGGAAAAACAGTTGGATAACTTGACTTCGAGCATTAATCCTCGGTTAAAAATAATTTCGTTTTTACTTTAATGTCTACCTATAACTTTTAAACTATAACTTATACACTTAAATACTCATATAATTATAAATAATAAATATATATATATATAAATCATTAAATATTACATACAATTCTCTCTCTTCTCTCTCTCCTTCTTCTCTACTCTCTCTCCTCTCATGATTTTCATAATGTCTTCTCTTCTCTCTCTCTCTCTCCTCTCTTCTCTCTCTCTCTCTCTCTCTTTAATCTCGCTGTTATTTGTATTGCCCTACTCTCCTCCGTTGAAAATGAGCGTAGTCTTTCTCTTGTATTTTACTCATTGTCGTTAGAATTTTTTTGTCTATTGTTCTGTTATTACTATTGGTACTTATAATTATTATAATAAACTTCTATAGTAGGATCTCCTAGTAACAGGTTTAACGGCAAGGATATTGGAACAAATTTTTGCACCATTTTTGAGATGATTATCTTTCCCTATTAATGTTTACTTGCTGTGAAAGAAAGTGGGATGGTTATCCAGTATATATTCTTGTGAAATTCGACTTAATGCATGTCTTTTGCTGATTGTGATTATTCTTTACTTAGTTTCGTCACAATTTACTCTTCTTTTTTATTTAATTGGTATTGTTCGTGTTAAGTATCTTGTCGGAAGTATGTAGTGTTTTTTTCGCATGGTACCGTACTCCTTTTCAGACGTTTTCACTAATAGCTATAACACTAATCTTTAATAGTTATTTAACTATATTACTCTCGAGTTACATGGCCTGTATCACCTACACTGTTACATTGCACCTACCTGTAATTAGAATCATATGAGTTTATTTCTGTTATGGTTGATTTTCTTCCTTATTTCATCACTCCTATCGACCTTGTTATTTATCGAGGTATATTTATCTATTATTTTATTCTCGAGTTCATCATGATATGATTTAAGCCCTTTATTTACCTCATATTTCTTTATTTTACAAATATTCACCTCACAGTTTATTGCTACTTCTTCGCATTGAGAGCTCCATTCTTATTTGACAGTAGTTATTACGTTTATCGTTTATATTCTTATTTTTTTACTACGTATAGTACTACAATAGGTCTTTTATTTTTTTAGTCTCTGTGATCGGTTTGTATGATTTGGTTATTTCCGCTGCCATTGATAGGTACCCAGTTTTATTGCCCGGGCTGTTATGTCTTTGTATTATTATTTCTTTTAGATTATTATTTTTTGCTATTCTATTTTTTACTATTATCCTAGCTGTATTATTTAGGTACTCATATTATCACCTTTTACACCTATCCGCGCATTATCTATCCATTCTGACCACTTTATTGATTTTGTTTATTCTTACTTTATACTTATTTTCCCACTCTTAATGAGTGACACTTTTCCGATCCCCACTGGTATTGCTAGTTAGGGTCCGGCGTTGTTCTGCGATTGGTAGTTGTAAACCTATTGAAGGTATTTTAATTATTGCGTTTAGTGATGTAGTATGTTATATTAGATCAGATTGATTCAATTATTTTCTGTAGTATATAGGGTACTGTATTTTTCATCGTGAGTTTACTTATTTATCCGGTGATATTTGAGTCTATTAGTATTTCATTGTTATTGTAATCATAGTCTACCTAATCGAGCTCCGTGACTATCACGTGTGAAGCTAGGCGTGCTAGAGTCTACCCTCTTCACGTGTAAGCACTCTCTTTGCTCACATTCTGATGTTTATTCTAGTTTACATCTCTATCAGCTTATCAGTTTCTATTATAGGTTTAATATATACGTTTATGACCTCAACCTAGGTTCCTTTCTTTGGGTCATTCTAATTTTACTCATTTCGGTATATTCATTTATTTTATATTTGTTTACCTCTTGTACCCTACTCAATTCATCACAAGAGGGTCACTTATATCTGATATTTACATAATCCTATAAACACCTTAACACCTATCGTCACTCACTTTCTGGTCTATCAGGTACTCTCGGCTTACTTTATGTTAGAGAGGTCTATGATATTACACTTCGGAGGAATACTAAGCTTAAAGTATATTTTTGAGATCACTTATTCTTTGCTATCTCTTGTAACTGTCTTATTTTTAGGCCTTACATATCTCTTAATTATGCTACTTCATAGGGGATCATCTATTCGTTCCGTCATAATTGGATACGTTAATAATTCATCTTATTATTACCCACTACTTATAATATTTATTCGAATTTAACAACTTTAATAAAATAATGTTAAATCACTGTAAATATTATTAATTTTCTACTTATTAATTGGCTTCTAATATATATCATATCTATATCATTTAGCTTACGGCTCATCATAGTATTATTTTCCTTCCACAGATCTAAAAATTACTTTTAAGGTTGAGGTTATTCTATTATACGTTATCTATTTGGCTTTAATCATTATCATTCATCTATCTATTGAGCTACTATCAAAGCCAACGTACTCTTTAGTATTTTAAATTTTACTTCAAATGCTAGTAGTTAGTTATTTATTGATGATAGAATTTTCTCTCTCCACTATTATTTATACTCACCATTAACCCATAATGTTCAGTAATTTACAGATATATTTTTCATTATTATTATTATATTTATATTTAATTATTATTTTAACTTATATTAATATTATTATTATTATTATTGTAATTATTATATTATTTTATTAATTATTAATTATTATATATATATTATTATTATATATTACTTATTTAATATATTTATTCATATTTATTGTTATTAATTATTATTATATAATAATATATAGTAGTGGCTTACCCTAAACTATATAAGAGGATTTACGAACTCACGTCTACTCACTTCTATATAGTTATTATACTATATTCTTATATTCTAAATTCCTCATACATGATGTTTTAGTTTTGGGTAATGATTCATATTTGCAAGTCAGTAACTTAATAATTATCTAAATTTATCAATTTACATAATTGATATGTAATATTACTAGGATAAAAATAAAATACAATCGATAATTAAATTTGTAGCCTAAATGATCCAAATTATTATCTATGTCTTTTCACTGTTTACTTAAATCTTATCTACTGTTTAGTTGATGGAGTTAGTGAACTACATTGTTGTTTACCGTGAACTGTTATATAAAAATTATTATGATAGATTATTTAAATTATATATATTATATAAATTATATATATCTAACCTTATTATATAATATATATAGTTAATAATATTATAATATTATGATAATATATATATATAAGATAATTCTTTATATATATATTTATTTTATTAATTTAGTTATTTATATTATATTTATTTAATCTATTAAAGATATATCATACAATATATATATATTAAGTATATAAGACGTTTTTATATCTATCTATTAATATTAACATATGATTTATATTTAAATTTTGTCACAATATAAATTTAGAGTATTTCATAACATATATTAGATTCCAATTGAATATGAATAATAAATGTTTGAAATAAAACAAATATCTTAAATAAGATATGCTTTGAAATAAAATGGCCTACAATATTTTGGGTAAATTATAATATTCTTAAATTATATTGTAATATAATAAACAATTACTCATTAGAAAACTTATATGTTTTAATATATATATTATATATTATAAGTATCAAACGAAATTAAGTAGCAAAAAAAACTAAATACTATAAGTATAGCAGAATTATTAATGGGAATGATGATATTAATATGTTCTTTAATAACGTATATTAGTATTTATATTATAAATTTAATATTAATTTATTTAAATTTTTATTTTTTTTAAATATTATTGTTATTTACTCAAACTCTGAACATTTAAAATAAAATGGGTAGATTTTCATACACGAATGTAACTTGAGTGTGAAAGGTTTTAATATATATTAATTATATACATATTTATTTTTATATCTTGTTAATTATTTCTATATTTATTATTCACCACATCTTTGATATCCTTTTTTTACTTATTTATATTATCATTTATCCATTCTTTTAGTTAATTTATATATTTTATTAGTATATTATTTAATAAATAATAATCATCTATTTTTATGTTATTATTTTATCTTATATTATATTTAATACTTGATTTATTATATTATTATTATTATGACTTTTAATGCTATTATTATATTATATATTTTTATATTCTCAAATCAATTTTTTAAAACATCACTTATATTATATTATATTAATTATCTTATATATTATTTGATTTATTATCTATAGGCCGTAATAATAAATTATATATTACTTGTAATCTCATATATCATTTATAATATATTTATTTAGTTTATATTATGATCTAGAAGGAAGGTGTTCTAATAAAGCTATAATTTTATTTTCATTTAGCTGAAAGTGATATTCATTATCTATTATATTTTAATTTTAATTTTTTTGTATTTCAACAATACCTAATATATACATTTATTTAAATTTCTCACTTATATTACTTTTAATTACACTACTTCTCGTTTTATATTACTGTTACTTATTTCCTTTTCCTTTTTTACCTTTTATAATTCTAATATTTTATTATTATTTTTTTACTTAGAATTATTTATTATTTAACTATATTAATATATATATACTTTTAACTATATATACCTCTCATATGTTTCATGACTCTTGCTTAATAATCTATCTCATATTTAGTAATTTTGTACTTACTATCTATCTATCAATATATTATATATTATTTATTAACTTATTATATTTACTATTACTATATTATAATATATAACCTTTTATATATTATTATTTTATATATATTATATTCCCTTTTATTTATTTATATTTAATATATACTATTAATATAATTTATTCATTTAATTTTCACATTATATATTATTCTAATAATTATCTCTTACTCACTATATATATATATATACTTATCATATATATATTAATATTATATTATACTATACTTATGGAAGTAATATTTCTTTTGTCACATGAGTTAATATGGGCGACACGTGTGGCTGCAACCGGCGGCTGTTTCTATCTGCTGGCTTCATGTTACGGTGCTATGTTGTACTTGATAGCGTCTTGCTCGTGGTTCTAGGCGGTAACTGTAGAGTGCTCATGTCGTCCTAGAAAGCAAAATTTCTCTCCTTAATGAGTGTAGCGTCGTTGGTGCAATAACGATAAGTTATTTGAGTGCCCTTACATGGTATGAATGATACTGCGTAGTTTTTTATGTTCTAATCTTGTACCACAATATGGGTCGAAGAATCGCCTCGTACTCATGTAGATGTGTTTAATCACGAGACAGTGGGCGTCGGACACTCTACTCTTTGTTTTGAGATTGCGTATTTTGATAGTGATGCTTTATTCTTATGGGATTTGTTGTAACTATTCTAGGGTATTCTTCATCTGGTAGTTTCAATAATCCTCTCCTCGTCTTCGTCCCGGCTTAGCCTTAAGCAAGTCTCAAAGTCATGTAGCTATAATCTCGTCTATCGCGCTCTTGGTTTCCAAACTATCGAGGGCGCATTTTTTAAGCGCTCTCTCTCTTTCTTGGTCGGAGAACCCTACAGTCTCTTCTTGCATTCATCATTTTAGGTTTAGGATATATGTTAGTGCATGGAGACAAGTATGTCTTAACTTTCTATTTTTCTCGATCCAATCTGGGAGTAATTGCGCGCTATATAGCGGTTTTCTCTGTTTTCTACAATCTGCTGAATGTCGGGCTGTGGCATCTCCTGTTTTTGAACTATCTATTAACTTTCACAATCTTCATTATTAATTCTATAATATATATACTATATATTCTATTATTCTATAACTCAATTATTACTATATTATACTATATATCACTATCATAAGTGACACGGCTCATTTATACTATTAACTCACTAATATAATAATTTACATTATATATATAATTATATCTATATATATTAGTATATTTTATTCATTATTAATAATAATATCTTATAATTCTATAATATCTTATTCATTAATCTATTATCTCTTATATATATATATATTATATATCATATTAATATTTCTTAAATTTATATATAAATTATCATATAATCAGCATAATATATTCATTATTTAAATATATCTAAATTTTACTATTCATCTTATTCTATATATCTATATATTTTAATATTAATATCTATTAACTATTAATTCTTATATATTAATACTATAATACTCTTATATTATATACTATCTATTACTATACGTATTAAATATATTAATATTATCTTTATGTTAGTTATTAATCCCCAGTCCATACATCTACTTCATATATATATATATTATTCTTATCTTACATACTATATATATCATATCACTATTATATTCTACCTATTTCTAAACACTCACTATTCATTCACTACCTAACTCACTTCCTTATATATCTACCCTCTCTCTCCGTCTCTCTCCTTCTACTTATATCTATCTGTATATATCTATATATATTCTATTCATAGTACTCTTCACTATTACTTATTACTATATATTTATATATAAATCACTATCTACTCTCTCATATACTCTATATCTATATAACTCACTAATATCCTCACTCTCCTGTATCTATCATTCCTACCATTTACATTTACTATCTAATCTTAAATAAGAATATATATACAATATACTATATATTATAAATAAAAAAAATACTATTTCTTTAACTAAATTGAAATCCTAAGTTAATATATAAAACTATTATACTCAATTAGTAAATATTTATGAATATATATTTAATAATACATTTTATCTCTATATCTATTTAGTCTTATTAATAAGTCATAGGATATATACTTATATACTAGGGATCAAGTAGGAGTGCCTACTATCATAATAGATATATCTAACGTATATCGAAGTAATACACTATTTACAGTTACTAATGTAGACCTCTAGCTTTATTCAATATATTTAGCTATAGCTTACGTAATCTTTAAACTAGATTCCTATATATGGATTCCGATAGTTTAAATATATAAGTAATATATATATACCTTATAGTATCTCTTAGACTCATGAGATTATATGCGGAAGTTAATATATATATATAGCTAATTATATTTAGTTAATCATGTATCATTCTCTCAATTTATAAAATAATTCCAATTATTTTTTATTAAACTATTTATACTTATATATATCAATTATTATTACTATAATCTAATAGATATATATATAGTATTATATATACAGAATATTTCATATATAATAACTATATAAATAACTAAAACGATAAGGAGATAGGTAGATAGACATATATTCAATATACTATATGAATGTAGTGTTAATAATAATATATTTATTAAAGCCAGTAGTAGTTAAAAAAAAGAGTATCGATTATTACTATTGTTCAGCTGTTGTAATTCAGTTTTGATTGTCATTTTACTACTTCATTTTTAAGATTATTTGATTAATGTTATTTTGTTTTATACTCTTATTTATTTATATTTATTATTATTATTCATATTTGAGAAAAGTTCTGAATAATTAGTTTCACCCATATTATATTATTAATCTATTAGATTTCAGATTTTTAAAATTAACTTACTCTATTCGACATAATGCTCAAGATAGTAAGAGGGGCGTGTATTATAATCCTTGCCTGTTGTCGGATGTCTTTCTATAAAAATCACAGGGATATATTCTAAAAAAATATTTATTAAAACAGTTATTCAAAATAAAAAAAGAAAACAGAGCTCTCGTTTCAAGAAAAAGTAAGTAAGTCTCACGACCTCGTCATAGTTAAAAATCTACTTAGCTCCAGTAATTGCTTTCTTAATAAACAAAAAAAGAAATATGTGAATATAGGAAAACACACTAAATTTTATGAAATTAGATTTTCTTAAAGCACTCAAATCCTTCATACTTACTTCTCTAAAATACAAAACTACAGATAAGACTAGAACAGGAAGGGAAAGGAATGACATTGTTAGTAGAATCAACTGCGGAAATTGTATATGCGGAACATGAGTAGAAAACAATAAAAAAAAAAAAATCTCAAACAACTACAATAGCCACAGCGAAGAAAGGATATTCTAGATGTGAATCCTTGACTCAAAATAAGAACTGGCAATAGTCACACAAACAATACATAAATAAATAGAAGTAAAGAAAAACTAAATATTTATTAGCTATTTTTTTTTTAGGAGCAGGGGATAATATATATATACACGACGACGGTCAAATCATTATATATAAATAATGATAATACTATACTTATATATATATAAAATATATTTATTAATATTTATATTTATATTTTCATTCTCTTCAGTTACCAATAGTTATGTGGAATTCCTTGACTATTATGTTTCTAATATTTAGTGGATCATTATCTCTGTATAAGGTATTTCCACTGAGAAACATAGTAGAGGCAATCAACACATAAACAAATAACCAAGTTTGCAAGTTCTTCAGTAATTGCTATATCGGCGATATCAATAGCCTGACAGTGCGAAAACGACGCTTAACCCAATGAATAAAGTAATCCATCTCTCAACAGAGTAACGAAATATATATTTTCCGAGAGACACAATAGCTCCGCTCGTGAAGGTAAGGGAGGAATTAAGTCTGACTAAAAGGCTTAGTGAGGACCTGATAGGATAGCATGCACATGGGGTTAGAGGCAGAGAAGGAGCAAGCCGACTTTCACTGAGCTGCGATCTGGTAAGAGCTAATAAAGTCCCGTCTATTATGGGTAATTCTTCTTAGTCTATAAATAAAAGATCCGAAAATCTTATATATTTAGACAGATATTTTTTATATTATTTATCTATATCTGAGTTAACACATTTAACACATGAGATCATCTTATAGATAAATGGTCACTAAATCTTCTTTTAATATCTTATATCTCCGATATAACCTTAATTAATATATATTTAGAACAATAAATTATTATTTTTATACTTATTTATTATATTTATTATTTTTTTATACTATTTATATCTATCTAATACTTTTACTTATCTCATACTTTTACTTATCTAATACTGCTGTTATTACCGTACTTATATTATTATAGTATAAATAGTTATTTGAGATATTATATATAAATATATATATATAATATATTATATATATATAATATATATAATATATATATATGATTATATATAATATTAATTATAATATTATATCTATATATATATATAATATATATATTATATTATTATATATATAAATATATTAATTTAATAAATATATATATATTATATATATATATATTATATATATAATATATATATAATAATATTGTATAATTAATATATACTAAATATATAATATTAAATATATATATATTATATAATATTAATATATAAAGTTATACGATAAATACTGATTTTAAAATTCTTTAAATTGAAAAGATTAATAATTATATCTATTAAATAATTTATTACTCAAGATACTAGCTTTCACCAACATCTTTTATACACTAGATCGAAATTCCACTGGATATAATTTTGGAGTCACTTATCTTACTATGTAATCATTGAATTTTAGTTAAAATTCTATATTGTGACTAAGTAGTATTAAGATACTTATGTGTGATCCAGTATAATCACTACAGATAGACAATTCTAACATTTAGAAAATGTCATTGAGCAATATAGCTTTTGTTAACATATAGGAAGTATTTATGCTGTAATATATAATTCACAACTGTATCTTTTAAATTGCAAATCACAAATCATGCCATCACATATGGATTCAATTGATCACTATGTGTTGATTAATTTGCAATGTATGTAGCTCTGCAATAATAATATATTAGGACTCAGCATATCCGAAATGTATTTACCTTTTTACCCGGTAAGCTATGATTGATAGTTTTCTGAAGATATGGATTGAGATATTTGTTGTTACGATTATTATAATAATAATTAGGATATTTTCACTGAATATTTAATATTACTCTATGTGTTATTAACCTTAAACTAAACTAATTAATCTAATTAACTAGCCTAACTGAAGAGTAAGGATCTTGATAATGATAACCTAAACTCATGTGATGGATACAATAAAATGAAAGTATATATGGAGCATAGTAATAACAACTTTTAAAGAAAGCTGTAACTTTTATTTTCCTAATTAAAAAAATTTCAATTGTATTTTGCTTAATATTATTAGACTAGGCTAATCTTTGACGGGCAGTTTATATATGTATATATAGGGCATAATATTATTATTATTATCATAACATATTAAAATGAAATTTTGAAACCCTATCGCACTATTATTATTAATAATTATTTATTTATTTAATTATTTATTAATAATATATTAATATTTTATAAATTTATAATTATTAAATATTATATTATTAATTAATATGATTATTATTATTATTATTATTATTAGTGAGTTATAATTTTAGTTCGGATTCTTAAATAGTTTTTATAATTTCGATCTTCTTCGTCTTTTTTAGTGATATAGTCATGAGGCAAGTTTATAAAGTATCTAACTTAATAACATACCGGTCCGTATGGCAGATAATAGAGGTTACTCATATAATATATATAGTGAAATGAATAATATAATAATTATAAATTATTTATTATATATTACATGATCTTTTAATTATAATTCACCTAATCAAATAATTATAATATAAAAAATTTAATCTTACACAGTTAATCTTGATAATATATCGAATACTATTAGTATTAACCTAAACTATTTCAATATGTTATCCATATAAGTGGACTTAGACACTATAGGCTATTGCTAATGCCTATAGTGAACTACGCGAATGATATAATCAGTAATAAAGATAGTTATATCAATCAGTTATATAGATATATTATAAATCATAGATTTATATGTTTAATTAATAATTTTATGTAAAAAAAAAATAATCTAATAGCTTAAAATGGAGAGACTATTAACAGATTAGTAGGGACATTTGTCTCAGTCATATGTCTCATTCGTCTAGGATTATGACTTCTATATCTCAATGTATAAGATATGTTAATGTAAAATGACACTATAGTTACGGAATGGATACAAGTAGGAAAACTGATAGTCAGTGCCTGAACCAATTATTAGATTTAGAGAAGAAATATAGTTCACACGAAAGTCTATCCATTATCTAACTTATTCAATAATGTTCGTGTACATATATATGTATTAGCATTCTTTACCTAATAAAAGCCTGCCGCAATACTTTCTAAAACAGTTACTCAGTAGTACATACGGGGTCCGACTCTACTCTATGTAATCGGGGATGCCATTGTTATAGGGTTTAGTATAAGAATCTCAAATTATCGTGCACAAATGAAACTTTGTATATCGTATGTAAATTAAACTAGGTAATAATAGATAGCATATCAAATTATCTTCACATAAGATATAATAATTGTTTACCTATAAATTTTAGAATAAAAGAACGTTAGGTAAGAACATAGGCGATATATTTCCTTTCATGTTCCATTATAAGTTCCTTCGTAAGCGGCGCATTCGGGTAATTTCTGTATATTAATATATATAGCTGTGAAGGAGTGCAATTATGAAGCGAGAATTAAGAAAATATAGATGTAATCTTATTGAAACCTTGTAATTATTATTATGCAATGTAATTAACCTGTCAAAAGTGTGAAATATGTAAAATTCTCTAAAATATTATATCAATTTATATTTAGTACTTATTAATTTAATGGTGAATAATTCATAGCTAAAATTTAAATTAATTATTAAAGTAAGTGATATGTAAATATAATTATTAATATGAAAATTAGTTATAATGACAGCAAATAAAAGATCATAATATTGGTGATCTAACATGAAATTAAATGAGGTCTATGATATTTCAAAATCATATATATAAGGATTGTTTAACTCATAGTATATACTAACGTTATTAGATTAAGATTGTGAAACATACGTGTGTTTCAGTGATGTTATATGTGATTATATTACATTATTATAAACTTCAGTGGTTATTAACAACGAACTTCAATGTCACTTATTACAATATTACCTTTATATCTAACCATATGCATGGGAACCTGTAGTTTAGGTCTGGGCTATAGGCGGCGCTGGTAAATCAGTTGTTAAGTAAGGTTTAATTTTTCTTGAAGATTTTTCTCTATTCTCCATATAACTATGTTTATTTTTCTTATTTAGGCTACAAGCTTTATACATTATTTAAATTGTAGTAGGCTAAGCCAACGAGGGATATGACCAAAGTCTGTTCTTGCAAGGACGTGCAGGTTTTCAAAACTTAAAAATATATTTTTTAGCAGGACAGCTGTTGGCAGCATGTTTTGAACTCTTCTTGGTGCAGATATTTGCCTTCAAGAAGAAGCAGATGACCACGTGGGGTGACATATACATCTATAGATATTAATCTTTGTGTATTGATTAATTATAAATATATATATATAGTATATATATATATAATATATATACTATAATAATATTATAGTATAGTATATATATTAATATATATGTATATAATAATATATATATATATATATATATATATATATATATATCTATATATATTATTATATAATATATATTATTATATATATATATAATATATATATAATATAGATATATTATATATATATATAATATTTATATATTATATATATATATTATATATCTATATATATATTATAGTATAATATATATATAATATATATATATTAATATATATATATATATATATATATATATATATATATATATACTATATATATATATTTTAAAAATTAATTAAAAATATTTAAAATATAAATTTTATATATTTATATATATATATATATATATATATTATCAATACATACAATACAATATATATATATTTATTTATTTATTTTAGTTATTTATTTATTTATTTATTTTATTTCACGAGGAAAGGATGGATGATATAGTCGTTTTTTTAAGCGGAGTATAGAGGTGAGTAAGGCTTGAACCATCGATCAAGGTTGGGAAGCCCTATAAGAAAAAGTGGATTGAGTTCAGTAAAAGAGTGTCTGAAGGAAGGATTTGAATTTAGCAGAGGCGAGGAGAATGATGCATGCTAGGGGTAAATGGCGTGGTTTTGTGGGGGGGTGGGCATGGTACAGGGGAGAACCCTGACTTTGACGAGATACCACAGTGAACAGAAGGTTTATTGCAATGTTGTGAAGCTCTAGGGTGAAATTTTGACTGCAACAGGCTCGCACTTAAAGTTATGGGAGTGGCTTTGTTTTTAAACTATATGTTCTTCTACTTGACTGTTGTTTCCAGTGTATGTTATGCTCCCCCACCCCCAATCTGTGAGAACTATGGGGAAAATAAAGAAAGAAAATTTATTTATTTGCTTGTTGCCACTGAACCTTTGTAACATCTTTTCTTGGGGGTTCATTACAAACTGCAGTTTAGAAGAGCAGTGTCCGTTGTAATGGGGAATATTATATGGAGAGTGGTGCAACCTTTTGGCAGCTAGAAAGAGATTGGAGCGAGTCAATGTGAATGTGAGTGGGGCGACTTAACAAGACAAAAAGCCTTTGACTTCCACTTTAGGAAGAAGAACAATGTGTGCAAAACCACCTCAGATATGATGCATACTCTGTACAAGGGTGCGCAACACCCATATACAGAACAAGCAACTGGGGGGGTGAGAAGTTTCAAAGGCGCTTCAGAACACCCAACTCTTTGAAGCTTGTTTAGAAAGAGAAATAATGTGATCCTTATAATAAAAATCTCGAGAAAAAAATATTAAGAGTAGAGGAAAGTTTGAGTTGTGTGCTAAGGTAATATAGTTCTCTGGAGATTATGTTGAGTAGATAGATGAATTAACTTTTTGAGGCATTGAAAATTACCATGGTTTCTTTGCTCCAATTAGAGATTAAAAGTTCAGAGGTCAGTTGCTCCAAGACCTCCTTCCTTTCATGGGTTAATTTCCGTTGAGGGCAGCTCACAAATTATAAGGAGCAATGTGGACTCATCGGCATAGGAGTGGATAGATGAAGTGATAGGAAATTATTAATGAAAATTAGTGTCTCCAACCGAGCTGGTGCAAAATATGTTTCTCCATCAGAGCAAGTGCAAAGTTGTGTATCTCATCACAAAGTAGTGTTCCTCCATCCAAGCAAGCTCAAGGGAATTTTTCTCCATCCAAGCAATCATAAAGTAGTGTTTATCTATCCAAGCAAGTGCAAAGTAATGTTTGTGTATCCTAGCAATAGCAAAACAGTGATTCTCCATCTGTACTGGTATTAAACAGTTTCTTCATCAGAGCAAGCCCAAAGAAGCGTTCCTAAATCCAAGCAAGCACAAAGTAATTTTTCTCCATAAAATCGAATGCATAGAAGTGTTTCTCCATCCAAGCAAGTGTAAGGTAGTGTTACTCCATTCGAGCAAGGGCAAGGTAGTGTTTCTCCATCTGAGCAAATGCATAGTGATGTTTCTGTATCCTAGTTAGTGATTCTCCATCTGTTCATGTGTGAAGTAGTTTCTCCATCCAGGTAAGTGCGAAGTAAACTATCTCTACTTGAGAAAATTGTTTAACACATTTATAATAAAAGTCCGAGGATATCTTCCGCAAGCTCCTCCATTTTTCATCATCGTTAGTAAATTTGAATTTTATTGCAATACAAAGTTTAGTAGCCTCAGCATAAAAAAAAGCATAAGAAAATAGAGAGAGTTTAAGATTAGAAGTCACATGGGCATATCGATACGTAATAAAATACTATAGTAAATGTTTTTAAACTATATTTTCAAAATGTGTATTAAAACTATATTTTATATACTGTGTGTTTAAATGCAATATATACAGAAATATACTTTCAAATATAGTACTGTACGATACTTGTAAAAAAAAATGTTCAACAAATTTTTTTTTAAAGCTAGTGAATATACTATTATAAAAAGTAGTGTTTTTCCAACTGAGCAAGCTCAAAGTAGGTGTGTCTCAATCTTAAGCAAACTCAAAGTAGTGTATCTCCATCTGAGCAAGCTCACAAATAGTGGTTCTACATTGTAGCAAGTTCAAAGCAGTGTTTCTCCACCCCAGCAAGTTCAAAATAGTGGTTTTTAGATCTTGGCAAGTGCAAAGCCGTGTCTAAATCTGAGCAAGCGTAGAGTAGTGTCACCACTTAATCAAGCTCATAGTAGCATGTCTCCCCTTGAGCAGGTACACACTAGTGTGTCTCCACCCAAAGAAATGCAAAGTTGTATTTCTCAATTTGAGTAAGAAAAAATTAGTTTGTTTTCCCACAAGAAAGTGCAAAGCATAGTCTTCACCCAGAGAACCACAGCATTGTCTCCAACAAATCAAGCGCAAGGTAGTGTTTCTACATACAAGCAAATGCAAAGTAGTTTCTCCATTTGTGTAAGTGCAAAATGGTGTACTCCCCTCCAACAAGCGCAAAGTATTATTTTCATCTGAGCAAAACGCAAAATTCTATATCTTCCCCCTCCAAACCAGCGCAAAGTAGTATTTCTTCGACCAAAAAAAGTACACAGTAGTGTTTCTCCATCCATGCAAGCGCAAAGTAGTGCTTCTCCATCCGAGCAAGTTCATAGTAGTTTCTCTATCCAAGAAAATGCAAAGTAGTTTTTCCCCATTTGAGCAAGCACAAAAGTGTTTTTTTCCACCTGAGGAAAAACAGTAGTCTCCAACCAAGCTAAAAGTAGTAGTTCCTAACACGCACCACAACCAACGCCAACTCAAGCCAAACCACCAAACCCAAACGACCCGCCCCCACACACACACAAAAAAGAAACCTCAAAAAACCCACACACCCCAAACCACCAAAAAGACCGGCCAAAACACCACCACACCGCGCAACTCCGACCAAAAACCTACACCCAACCCACAGCAAACACAAACAACCGCAAAGCACACACACCAAAACTCACCCAACCACCACGAAAGAACACACGCAGCACAACAAGCACAACACACCAACCCCCGAAGACACCCCCACACAAAAGACCAACCCCCAGCAAACCACGAAACACACACCAAAAAACAACGAACCCACCACCGCCACCCCCCCACGAACGAAACGACACAACCGAGCCCACCAGCCCCACTAACACAACCAAACACCGACAAGCAGACAACACCCAAAACGCCACGAACCCCAAAACACGACAACCCCAACCCACAACAACACCCGCCCTCGAAAGCCACGACCCGACAACCCCGCCCAACACAACATCACAACCGAGCCCCCCAACCCCACCCCAAAAAAACACAGACCCCCACCCACAACACGCAACACAAAACCGCCCAACCGACCAAAACGAAAACCGCCGCACACACCCCACACAACACAAAACAAGCACAAACCACAACCGCCAACCCCAAGACCCCCGCACACACCCCCACACACAAACAAATACACACCCACAAACAGACGCACCCAACACCCCCCGACACACCCCAACCCCCCCCGCAAAACCCCAACCCCAGCGACACCGCCACAAACAGAACCCACGAAGCCAACCAACAAACGCCACCAACAAAAACCAGCACCACAACCACCAACAAGAAAAACCCAACCAACCTCAGCCCCACCCAACAAATAAACCCACTCACCCCCCCACCAACACTCAACCAACACCCCGAACCAAAACCCCCCCCAAAACCCACAAACACAAAAAACACCACGACCCTCCACCCAACGCGCAAAAAAACCAAACCCAATCTACGGAACGTACGAATCGAATTTCAAGGAATTCCCCCAACACCCGCCAAAAAACCCAAAACACCGATCCCCACACACCACCACGACAAAATAACCCCCGACACCACAAAAACCCCACCAGACACCTAAACACCCCCAAAACCACGACCAACACACCGCAAGCCTACCACCACCCCCAACGAAACAAACACAAACCACCAACCAAAACCTCCCCACCCCAACCGAAACCAAGAAAACCAACGAAACCACAAAAACCAAAAAACAACACAAACAAAACACCAACACCCAACACACACTCCTTGGGAAATGGAAATCCGACCATCTAACCGCACAACACCACCAAAACACAATCAAACCCCCACAGCTACCCACAACCGGCCACACAAGACACACAGCCAGCCGAACACCCCCAGACCAGAACAAACCACAAACAGCACGCACCGTCACGCCAACCAGCACCCCCCCACCACGCGCACCACACCAACACACCCCGAAACCGCCCCAACGAAAGAAACCAACAACGACAACCCAAGAAAAGCGAACACAACAACACAAAAGACGAACAACCCCCGCACACAAACCAACGACCAAAGAAAAAACACCCCCCAAAAATCAACCACGACAACCACCAACACCCAGAAACCCAAAACCACCCACCCCCAAACCCCAACACAACACAAAAAACCAACGCCACCCCCCAAACCGACACACCCCAACCAAAAGACCGCCAAAAACCCACCCTCCACAACAAAAGCACCACCAAACCCGCAACACGAAGAACCACCACGCAACGCCCCAACAACCCGCCCGCCCACAGAAACAACTAACAAAAAAAAAAACCCAACAACAAACCACAAACCCGCGCCACCAACCCCCCAAACCGCGACCACAACAACTCACCACAGCCCAAACCCCACACATCGCCACTACCCCCGCAAACCCCCCCCAAGACCCCACCCCCCAATCAACCCACCGTACCACCACAACAAAACCGACAACGAAACGAAAGCAACACCACCGCGCCCACAAACCCAAGACCCAAAAACACACCACAAACCAAAAAACAAACATACGCCTCTAGCCCCCACAGAAAACGAAAAGCAGCACAACACGACACAACAACCCGACGCACCCCAAAAAACCCCCCCCACACCAGAACGCGCAACACATCCAAACATACTCCGCAACAAGACCACACATAACCAAAGAAACACAAAAGGCCAAAATCCACATGCTAACACCCACCCTTCCCGGCCCAATCCCCACACTCCCAAACACAACCCGCCCATACACCCGTACAACAAGATCACTCCCCAAGCAACATACCCACACCCGCCGCCAACCCACCCAAACACAGCTCAAAACCGCACCCGCCAACAACCAAGCCACTCCCGAACAAAAAACAAACTCCCAGAAAAAAACCAACCCCACCCTCAGGCCAAACACCACCAAAACAAAGACAAAACACAACCACTCACGCAACAAAAACAAACCCCGAACGCAACCAAACCATCACCCACCAAACACCAAAAACGGCACGAACCAAACACCACCCCGCACCCCAACGCCAAAACACCTACGACAACAAGCTTACACCCAAACTTCACACCACCCTAACCCTTAACACCACACCACAACCCACACAAACGCACAACACAACGAACCCCCAACCGAACCCCCAACGAACCAAAACCGACAACCAAGCGCCCCAGCAACCGCAACAACGCTCGCACACGCCCGAGAGCCCACACCCGACTCACACAACGACTCTCACACCACCCCCACAACACACCACCACAAAACCACAACCAACACCAACAGAAACACCAACAACAACACAGCCAAAACAAAACCCCAGCACACACAAATAGTTCAAAAACAGTACTCGAGTCCCACCCCACAACACCTCACCCCCACCCCCACGAACACCCCCCCCCCACCCCAGCAACAACTACACACAACCGAAAACCAAACCCGAAACCAACAACACAGAGCAAAACAAAACCACCCACCCAACCCACCAACAAAAACCGACACCACACCCCAACAACTCAGCGAACCTCTCGTGTTCTTTCATTTAAGCTAATGGAACTACACAACACACACACACGACGTAAAATACCACGCCCATAACGCAAACCGACAACCCAAAAAATCAGCAAACGCTCCCCGCACCCGCTAATTCGACAACACCCAACCCCACACCACACCAGACACCACCGCACCCGCCCCCAACCGAAACCCAACCACAACACCACAAGTACGCAGCAAAAACCCACCCTCCTCGACAACCACAAACACAACCCAAGAAACACAACACCAAACACCAGCTACCATCACGCTAAAGCAACAACTCAACCCCAGCCACACCCAAGCACCGACACAACCCCTCCACACCACACCACAACCCAACGAAAAAACAACCCGCATACCTTCCGCAACCTCCACACACCCCACAACAGAACAACACAAAACAACAACAACACACAAAAAAAAAATCAAACAAACTCCGCCCAGCACACCCAACCACACCTCCCCCACAAAACCTCCAAGACCGCCAAAACGCACGGCAAGTCCTAAACATCTGCACCACCGCGCAACACCAGAGCCAATCAACGCTCCGCCTCCCACACCAGACAGAACACTCCCCAACCCCCAAGCCAGCAAAATACACTGACACACTACCACCACAACTGAAAAGACAAAACCAACCAACAACAAACAAATACAAAGACAAACAACAACCACAACATCCACAACAACAACACCAACCGCCGACAACCCACCAACACACCCCCACCAAACCCACGAGGTCCGTAACCGAACCAGCCAACAGAACCACAAACGGCCACGCCACACACAACCACGATCCTCCTGCCCCCCCACAACCAAACCGAAACAAAAACACACCCCCCAAATAAAACCCGAAACCCGCTCCCACTATGCAAACCTTTCCCCAACCCCTCCAACCCCACCAAAAACACAACAACACAACAAAAAAACACCAAAACCGGAAAACGCAACAACAAACCAAACAATCCAGCAAACCGACCAGCGCGAACCACTCTTAACGACACACCGTAACATCACCAACCCCGACAAACCCACCGAACCCCCTCACAAACGACCACGCCAACCCCCACAAAAACGCCCGCAGCACACCGCAAACCGCCAAAAACACGCACGCACAACAAACGCCCCGCACACACAAGTAAATAACAAAAATCACCGCAACTCCACACCCAAACCACCCTCCCAAACACTCCGAAAAACACAAACCAAAACACACACGCAAAAACAATACCCCAATCTCAAAACAGCAATCTGAACAAACAACCAAACACACAACAACACACCCAAAAACACCCCCACAACACCACCAACACCACACCTCACCAACCCAAACACCGCCGCCACACAAGCCCACAACACCTCACGAACCACAGCCCACCCACACACAGAAAAACAACCCAACCGCCCAACACACACAACCCCAAACAAACAAATCCCAGAAACAAACAACAGCCACGACACAACCCACACTCCCACACCCCCTACCACCAGCCAAGAAACACACGACAACCAAGAAACACACCACCAAAAACGCCCAACCCCAACACCAAACCCTACACCCCAAACCAACCCCCAACACCAACCTTCAATGGTTCCCCACCTTTCACCCTGGGCGATGAACTGAAACCAAGTGAAAACACAACCAACCCAAACGACACGACCAACGAAAACACACACACAACACACCCACCAAACCCAACCAAAACTCAACAAACAGACCCCACCACCAGACACACAAACCACACAACCCAAAAGCACCCCCACAACACCTAACCGCAGCCGCCACCCGCCACCCGCAAAACTCCCCCACGACAACCCAATAGCACCCCAAACCACCACCACACGACAAAACAAAACCCAACCCCGCGACAACACACGACACCCCAAACAAAACAAGCGCCAAAAAACAATAAACACCACCACAACACCAACCAACACCGCCACACCCCCACCAGCAAAAAACACAACCAAAGCACCACAACCCACAAAAACCGCCACACCCAACACGATACAAGCACCCCGCAAACCACCCGCCAAACAAGGACAACCCTATACAAGGCAGCCAACAGCAACAACCAGCCCCAACCAAGACCAACGCAAAGAATCAACTACAAAAACCAACAAACCAAACAAACCACAAACAACCCCACCAACAACCGAACACACCAGCAGCCCGGCCCACCGCCAACACACCCCCCACAACAAGCCCAAACACCCAAACACGCACCCGCCACACACAAACAAGAACCAACCCCGCCACACGACAACAAACCCCAACAAACAACAAATACAAAAACACACATAGCACAACCAACAGCCATCACACGCACAATCAAACAGCTAAAAAGAACATCGGCAGGAAACACGCCTTTTTAGAATTAACCCCCGGGAAAGTAGAAATTCACCCAATCTTTAAAAGGATTGCAATTTTAAGCACACAGACACACCAACACACACACGACACACGCACATTGCGCACACGCACCACGCACACGCACTAACAAAAAAACACACCACACAATAACCGCACACCACAACCCCACCCCAGCCACCACCCGACCGCACGACTAAAAAAACCAAACAAAAAAAACAACAACCAACAACAACACCAACCCTAAACCGACCCCGCACAATACACCACCACAACCGCGCCCCCACACCCCAGCAAACCCGCCAAAAAACCACCACAAAACTACCCACCGACAGACGACACCCAACAAGCCGACAACAAAACAGAAACAAACAGAAAACAAAAAAAGACAAAACACAACCACCAGCACACCACCAGCCACACCCCACAGCCCACCCCCCCACCGCCCCCCCTACAACAGGCGTTTCGCCAACCCCACGGCCCTTGGGCCCCTCCCCCCCCCCCAAACAACAAAACAGAACAGAAAACAAGAAAACAAACACAACCACCAGCCACCCCCACGCGCCGCGCCCCGCCACCCAACGCCAACCCCCCCCCGAAACAAGCCCAACCAACAAACCACAACAGAAACAAAACAAACAGAAAAAAAAAACGAAACCAACCACCACCACCCCCCCCGCCCCCCCACCACCAAACACCCCATTAGTAAACAGCCGCCACCCAAAACACAACCCACACAACACAAAAAACACGAGACAGCCAAAACACCCACAAAGAAGAACACCCACCCCAAGCAAAAACAGCAAACAACCAAGAGAAAGACCCCCCGCGAACAACATCAACCCACCCCCCCGCAAGCCGCCTACACGCCAAACACAACAACTCAGAACCCCCCGACCCACAACACACACCCAAAAACCCAACACACCGAAAAAAGACCCCAACAACAACCCAGCAAAACCAAGGCCACTCCCCGCCCGATAACCACCCCGACACAAGTACGCAACAAACATCACCCATCAAAACACCCCACTGCCCTCACCACCGCGCAAATCAGCGAAAAACACAACAACCCCCACCCCACCGCCATAAGCACGACCAAACACCTAACCGATCCACACGCAACCCGACGCACCCCACACCAAAAAACCCCGCCCACACAAGATCCCCCCACCGACTGCCCTACGAAAAAACGCACCACAATGCAAAAAGAACTATACCGAAGCAATGTACCAACAACCACCAACCCCCCCCCCAACACCAAACCCCCAAACCCAACACCCCACCGGATACCCAACCCCACGCGAAGCATCCCCCACCCACTCCAACGCCAACAGCGACGGAACAGCAAGGATAAATTCAGGTCTCATCTCCGATGGAATAAACAGACGTTTTCACGACGCAAAAAAAATCCTCCCGCACCACCACCCCCACCGACCAACAACGGCTCCCCCATACCAAACAAACATAACACACAACACCACACACACAACGAAAACCTCACCTACACACGACAAACACTAATCCCAAAACCCAACAAAAACCAACCCCACAAAAAAAGCACACACAAAGCAAAACCAACCGCCACAGCAAAAGCACAACCCGAAGCCCAGCCAAAACCAGCAGGCAGGCACATCACTGCCCTAAAGGAAAACACACCCCCGCAAACACGCATACTAACACCACCGCCGCAAACCCCCAGCAACAAAAAAGAAAACCACAGAACGACCCCCATCCAACCAAAACACACAGAACCATCAAAAAAGACCACCCGCAAAAAAAAAAAACACACACCCCCCAAAAACGCCCGAACACCCTACACAGCACCCCACCTCTCACACCAGAAAAACACACACACAGCCCCCACCGCCACCGACCAACACCACACATCCCACCAAGCCCGCACCCCCAGGCCCAAGCAACAGGAAACCAAGCCACACCAAAACCACCGACAACCCCCAAAAAACCCCCCCGACAGAAAACAAACCACAAACCAACACAAACATCGAAACAACCATAGCCAAAAAAGCAAAAACCCCCCCAACCTCGAACACACCAACAACACCCCCGAACCCGACACACTAACAGAAAACAAAAACAACCACAAACACAACAACAATGCAACCAACAACAACAACAGACCACACGCACCAACAAACGCCCAAACCCCCCACACCCAAACAAGAAAAAACCGCAACCCGCCCTCCCCCGCACGAAAACCCCGCAGCAACAAAAACGAAACAGCAGACCACAAAGCCCCGCACCAGCACAAGCACACACAGAAAGGCTCACCAAAAAGACCCACCCAACCAAACCCACGACACCCCCCGAAAACCCAAAAACCCCCACACACCCACACCCAACAAAGAACAGCCCCCACCCACCGCACACAGCAACACAGCCCACAAACGCACCCCCGACCAACAACAGAAACCAAACACACGCAAACACGCCACAATCCCGCCGTGAAAAAACCACCCCGACCCAGAAAAACAACCACAAACCAAACAACCCAGAAAAAGCCACGCCCAAAAACCAGAAAAAACCACCCCCGAAACCAACGACACGCACGCTCACACCGCCCAAACCCAGCACGACTAACACAGAGACCAGACAACAAATCCATCATTCGCCGACACCCACCACCACCGACAATCCAGAACACAAGACAACAACACACCACAACAAACCCAACCGGCGACACACCCCAAAAAAACCAACCCCCTCTCCCCCACACAAACCCCGCACAACGAAAAAAAAACAGCAAACCACAAACACCCCACCCAACCAAACAAACGACAAACCAAACCCCCAAGAAACCCCGCACCAACCAAAACGCCACACACCCCCTAAGAAACTCGCTCAAACAACCTCCACACCACCGCACACCCAAAAGAACACAAACCTCCCCAACCCCACTCGCCCAACCTCAATCTCTCTTAGAGAGCAGCTTAGCAAATGAACAGGAGACACTGTCAGCAAAGCTATGCACAGTAGAATCGTCTCAACGCAAAGCCCCCATCAAAGTTCACTACCATCGTAAAGTACTATATTACATTACTATTTAAACCCCATTCCTTCTGCAAACCCAAAGATATCCACCATACCACTTAAAGTCATGCTCCCATAGTTACTCAACCTCTCATATATCCACTAGTTTATCTCATAATAATATACACATATCATCTACTCACGAAAGACAAATAGATATTAACAACTCAGCATATGAAATTTCGGTAACTATAATCTCTTACAATAAAATAGGCCTACACACACCGAAAAATAAGCTAAAAAAACCTACCTCATATCACATACCCAACAGTAAAATAAAAGCCTACTACTCACACTATCAGCACAACCCCACCACCCTGTATCACTAAAACTATCACCTTTATACCCTCAGAACTCATACCTACTCAACTCGCTAATACCCCATTACCCCGTACAGATACTCAAAAATCATAACCTCAAAACAAAATAATATAATACACCCTCACACTAACAACACAACGTATAAACACTACTATACCCTATACTATATATATAGCTACTCACTAAACACCCTATTAGCACACCCCAAACTCAACAATACGTCACTATATATATAACTATATACTATCACATCCCTCACCACTACTAATCACCCATACCATCACAGCGTACTACACCCGAAACTACATATAAAAAATACTAACATACAATAACTAACCCGAACCCTTAATATAACACCCTAGATAAATGAATAACCACCTCACTCACTCATACCCACCACACCTCACCCTATTCACACCCACCTACATTACTATATACTATTACCTCAACATTGAAAAATACATATACTCACCTAAAATAGTACCCCGCTAATAAACGAATAGCAGAGCACCCTACTAATCATAAAACCCCACCCAATAATCACAAGCTACAATACGTTATATAATATACCTACCCCCTACAGATAAGCATAACCGTCAAATACCCTCATACCCCCCACAAAAAACCGCCCACCCAAAAAACCCAAAAACCTAATATATATCAATCAAAATAGTGATACGCACCACTCTTGCACCCAAAGGTAAAAATACAACTCAAATTAACAATCTCGCTGCCTTACCCACACAATTACTCACGACCCAAAAAACAAAAACCCACACCATAGCGACCTTGATCACTCCTGCAAAAACAGCATTACATAAATAAATGGAATCAGCACACATCAATAATCAACCTCGCGAAAACCCCCTCCACACGGGTGAACAATTTCAACTCGCCCAACTCCCTTACCGAGTGCTTTATAAAACCAACAGTACATAAAAACAAAAAAGTAAAGAACTAACTACTATCCCCACCATTAAACCCAAATATAAAACAAACAAATTCAAAAACATATCTAAACAATACCCGATTACAAAGGACATTGGAAAAAAGTTTCGTAGTTAAAGAGATACAATAAACTAAACTCACATCTTGAGATACACGCTCTAGGCTCCTAACAATGACCAAAACATTAAGCAGTTCCTCATCTTCAGGCGATACCCCCACCATCATCTCTCTGCTCGCGCTCTCACTACACCTAATTTCCTAACCTGTGTCTAAAAAATATGTCTTTCACCTTATCGCACCTGGCATCGACGTGAACCCCCCTCCACTGCCGAAGCTGAAAGGTATTTTATGGCTAGTTTTTTAATTTAAAAATCATAAAAACAAATAATATATTCCAGTGTTTTACTAATCAACCAATCTGCAGGGCAATATCATTAAGCCCAATGATCCTTCACCCTGGTACAAAGTAGGCAAACAATCTAATATATTAATGCTCAATCTACCTTCTTGACTCACTCCCAATTCCCGCTACCACACAAGACGTAACCCTGCCTCCTTACTTCAATTCACCTGCTCACAATAATCCAACCAATACGTCACGAAGATGCCGGAACTTTCGTTTTTCATCTCACCATAACTCTCTTTATCTCGCAATCACTGAACAAGATTATTCACCGATCGCCCACAACCATAATTACTTCCTCCAAACCAACACACTCCATTAAAGAAACCAAGAAGCAATAGAAAATGGAACTATACACAGCTTCACTTTCCCACTCACCAGTGCAACGTCATCCCCGCGTCAGCAGAAGAGTCAGGACCGCTTACCATTATAATCATGGAATTTTCATCACACTCCCTTCACACCACCGCCCACCATATTCTCCTTTTTACACTGATTCATCTGATACAAATGCTGAACCAATTAGCATTCCGAATCGCAGATCTAAGGAAAGTACGCTACAACACCAAAGACGTTTATCACAACTAGACAACTCTTAGACCAAGTCTTCTCTCTATATTAAAACCGTGATATTTCGAAGCTCTTAACAACGAGCAATGTAATATACTCTTCACTAGAAGCCTTGCTTCTAATGCCTCATCACTGCTAAACATCACGAACTCCTACTCTCCGCTCACCAAATGAGTAAAAGGATCACCTCTGGAGACTGATTACTCACTTTCTCACATCGCTATGAGATGTATCCCGTCGACTGCTCATAAAACCCCTCAAATCGGCTCCACCACGCTCAAATGGAATACATCCTTCCTCGCCAACTGAAAATCAGAATACCAAATTTTCTAAGATTAATGCACCTTCAGCCAGCTATATGGGAATAGGCGCGACATTTCTTGTGTCAAAACAATCTCTTAAAAGCATATCATAAGTTCTGAATAATCCAAAGCAAGTGATAGAACACGTCTGCAATCTACACAAATCTTAATAGCTGATTTATGAACATTCACGCCTGCATCTGAAATAAAGATTCGTTTACAAAGCTTTGCAGCTGACGCTTGCTGAGATCCGCACACCACCGTTGACACAAACATCATCGCCACGACACAACCCGCATAAACCCTCGCCAAATTCTCCCTCGACCACCACGCTGCCACACAGCATCCACACACACAACCATAATAACCATCAACACACGAACAATACGCAGTCCTCGAAACCCATCAAGATAACACCAATAAAACTCTACTTGCAACAATCCGCCCACGCATCACTCACACTCCCAACCAGTTTCCATGCACCCACACCACAGAAAAAAACCAATGACAGTGCCCCCACACAACTCAACTACCACAACATGAATAGCACCAACTCCTCCAACAACCAACGCAAATAGCCCAAACCACCGCCCCAACCAGATCCTCCACGCCCCCCCTAAAACCCACCCCCCAAAAGATCTCAACTCAACGCCAAAAAAGCCACCCAAAAAAGCAAACCGCCCGAAAAACCCTAACAAATCGTACACAAATGTGCTCGCTCCAATCCCTATCCCACCGCTATCAACTAAATGCCTACTCTATATTCTTCAACTAGCAAATACCTCTGAAAAAATGTCACAAGCTCTTATAGCATCTCCGACAAAAATTGAGAACACCCACACAGACTATCTTCACACCCACTATTGGCTTACAAAACATATTTGGCCCCACCCTTATATTTTACTTTTTTGACAAAATAAGTTCTCTAAAAATTTCAATTAAAAAATTCGAAATAACATGCTTTCCATGTTGACGTAATTTATTGTTTATAAAGCCAAATATTTTCGGACCACACCGAAAATAGATCGCACAAAAGCTCCAACCAACGAAATCACCGAATCATACTCGGCTATTTATGAGAACCACTCCGAATAGGCCCCGCCCAAATAACACCGCAATACCTTTAACACGAACTATTCGGCACATACACCACCCTAAAAATCTCACTATATAATATACCAACCTCATCAATACCCTCCACTCACTAACCTACACCTCAACCTATATATACTACCATACTAATATAATATAAATAAAAACTAGATACAAACAAAACATAACTATAACCAAAACCACCTATACACCCTATAATAATACGCAATATACCCTAGTACTACTCAAATACATCAATTACCCCTCACCTACCTATCACCAATACAACTAAAATATATACTATCACTAAATTATAATACATATATAAAACTATAACCCCCTAAATAAAATGAGCAGCTACTCATATAAATAACTATAAAATATAAGAGCCCTTTCTACAAAACATTCGCCCAAAAACTAAGCTAAGCTTCTACTCTCAGACCCAAGATATTATAAACGCTCCACGGAAAAATTCAATAGAAGCAAAAATCACAGGAGTGCAACTTGACGCTCTCTGACAACCTATTTATAAAATATTTAATACACAAACGCTATATAACTCATCACTCTGTGTTATATACTTAGATAACCCGCCATTCTCTCTCCCCCTTAATAAATAGTGGCCTATAAAAATATATTCTCATTATTCACTAACAAAAGTCTCTATACCTAATAAAATCACTCTGTATATATAGATAAAATAGTTTTGTTTAAATATTATAATTCGTCATCCTATCTCACTCAAGATGAGCTCTCTCATCTCGCTTTCCCTTCCAGAAAAAATAATAGCCTCCGCGAACGCCTTCACCCCACCGCAACTTCCGCAACACTATCACCAAAATAACTAATTTGCTTAACAATCTTCCCTTAGTCTACCCCCTTGTTCGCAGACACAACGCACCTCAACAACTAGCTCACCATCGTAAAACAAAGTCAACTCGATTCTAAACTCGCAAGCGTCAAGCGAACTCAGTTCCTATAATAATAATAACTAAAGATGAAAGAACAAAAATATATCACAAAATTAAACAATAAAAAACATAAACTAGCTGCCCCCCCAGCCGTAAACACTACCTACCACACACCACACGCAGATACAATTATAAAAAAGAAAAGACACCCTATACCCACCAAACTCTATGTCGCCAGGTTCACCCTACAAAGACGATCTCGACGTACCAAACAGCAACCGATACACTACCAAGACTTCCTACGCTGCGCGAAGACCGGCCAACATCCTCCAAAAACAAGCAACACTCAGCACTGCCTGCTGTCTGATTGTAGATATCACAAACCGGTACAATGAGAACACCAGCAACAATTGAGCCAATTAGAGACTAAATCACGAAGAGACCAGCAAACGAAAAACACACTTGTGCGTGGAGGGACATGCAAGACAAGATACAACTACAATATGCCTCTACGGTTACATCAACCTATAGTACTCACTCAAATAACTACATCATGCACTATATACTACTATATACCAAACACCCCCGTCTAACCCCTCACACACACAATCTCATACTAAATAATATAACATACATACTCACCGATAAATAATAGTATATGCCAAAACTCAACTACACCCCCCAAATAACCTACACCATAAGTAATATAAGCTCTAAATACCTATAGATACTATATTATATATATATAAATGCCACCACTCAAGGAAACCTTCATCGAGTTGTCTCACACTTCACCTAAATATATAAACTACACCCCTCACTACCCAAAACTGTATCCAAACCGTACAGTTGCAGTCCAAAACTGTCACGCCGATAACGAAAAATGTCCATGACAAATAACGACAAAAGGGCCACCCGCGAACCCCCGAATACACCTATACTAATATAAACACCATCAACTCACTATATAAATAAAACTCACCGCTCCTAGCATACTCACATCACTCACTACCTACCCCAATAGAATACATAGAACGAAGCCACGTAATACAAAAATAACCTAAAACTACCTATATTATATAAACTCATAAAGTACTCATACCAATACCCATATACTAACATAAGAACTCAACATCATTCCTATTCTCCCGCCTCGATTATTGTCATCTCTAAAAACAACTCCTCATTATCACATGTGTATTCAACACACCCACCCCCAACCCCCTGTTCGGCGAAGTATCTACCTTGGATTTGTTCAGATTAATCAAATTCACATTCAATTGATTTATACACATCCAAAAATTAAAATAAAACTAATACACAATTAATAATAATAAATAAATAAACCATAAATAATAATACATTAACTCCAATAAAATAATAATAATAATAATAATAATAATAATAATAATAATAATAATAATAATAATAATAATAATAATAATAATGATGCAGATAGAACATATATAATAGTCTGGAGAAATGAATCCTATTTGTTATTTTGATAAGCTCACTTAGTTTTTCAATGAATGATGAGAGAGTAGCTGTTTTTCTTAAATCCTTTTAGGAGGACTATGTCACTGGTCTACGTTCTTGTACAATACACAGACAATGTGTAGTTATGTTATTGAGTTCGCTTCAAAGGAATGAATTTATATCCTAAGTCCTAACATATGCACAGTTTAAATAAGCAAAATCACATGTCTTTTGCTTTGAAGACTTTCACATTACTTTAAATTCTCTTCCTGTGGTACGAACTTATTAAAGTAATTTAACAATATTATTGTACGAGATACTGTTAGTGTATTTCGATTACCTAGAACTGTGGCTCCGAAGCCTTTTTTATCCGCGAAACCCTTGTACAATTTTCCAAAGAACCCAGAATCTATATCTGGATTTTATTAGCAACCCAATAATTCAAAATTTAATTTGAAAAGGCTAATTTAAGAGTTGCAACGGTGGATTTGGGCACAGCAACAGTTAAAATAGGTGGGGAAACAGCTAAAGCAGGGAAAGACTTGGGAGAAAAGCTTAATGGGATTGAAGCAGTTTTCGACTTGTTAAGATGAATTCTCGCGCCGGCTCCGCCGCGCGACCGCGTCCGTGTCGCGTCGCTTGCAGCGAAACTCGTCCGCGCGCTCCGCGCGAGCCGCGCGCGAAATAGAGAGATAGAGAGAAGAGATAGAGAGAATAAGAAGTAGAAGATGAAGAAGAAGTAAGAAAGGAAGATAAATGAGAACACCATAGATAGATGTCAATAACAAAAAGAAGAAAAAGAGAGACATATCCCCTGGAGAAATAGAGAATGAAATAGATAATAGAGAAATAATAAGAGAGAAAAGAAATAGAAGAGAAGTAAAAAGAGAGAGAAGAAAAGAGATAATGAAAGAAAAATTAGATAGAGAAAGATAGAGTAGAGAGAGAGAGAAGGAGGAAAATAGAGAAGAGGAGATAGATAAGAAATAGAAGGAAGAGAGAAAAGAGAGAAGAGAGATAGAGATAAGATAGTAGATGGTTTTGTAAGTCTAAAAAAGGAAAGAAGAACAGAACATAGGAAGGGAAGAACTGGCGAGCGGGGCCGGTGATTGGGTGGGGGGGAAAATAAGAAAGGGAACCCGCAAGAGGGGATAGAGGAAAGAGACCGGCGGAGGGACGGAAGGAGGGAGAAAACCAAAAAAAAGAAAAGGAACCAGGACATTTAGGTCAAAAAAGGGGAAGAAGAACAAAGAAAGAAAAGGGGGAAAAGGAGCACAGGAGAACAAGCCACAAGGACGCGGAAATCTAGGGAAAACCAGGAAAACACAGAAAGACCATGCAAAAGGAGGCAAAAAACCCAGAAAGAAGCAAAAAACCAGGGAGGGGAGAAAAGAAACCAAGGGGAAAAACCAGGGGGGGCCAAACCCAGAGAAAAAAGTATAATAAATCAAAGAAATAGAAAAAGAAGATAAAAAAAAAAATAGTAAAAAAATAAGTAAATAGTTAACTCTGATGTGAGGGTGAACAACCCCTCCGATGAATGAGAGAGGAGTCATCTGACCAGAGGTGAGTGGCACTGAATGAAAAGGTGACACTGATAAAAAAAAAACAGAAAAAAAAAAAAAAAACATATATAAGATAATATATTACATTATATAGATATATATATAAAAATTAAATATATTAATAAATTATAATAAAAGAAAGTAATATAGTATAAATAATACGAAATAAACAGTAATATATAGATTATATATATAGATTGATATAAAATTAAAGAGTTATAGTATTGTAATATCATTAACAACGAACTTCATAACACTATTCTTCGATATTAGAGTTCATGAACAGAGATTACCCTTACTCACTTATAATAAAGTATAGGTTACCTACTAGTATAGCTGCATCTCAATGCTTTGGAAGTATTATATAGGTATCAACACACCACATTTGTGTACACAACTTCCATGATAGATGTTAGTACAATTAACATCGATGCATACAATTCTATGGTATCATTTCACAGTAAAAATCACTCTATGGGGACAAGCTTTACCTGCTGATGTTTGGATATCACTTCTATCTTCTCACTGCCTATACTCGTTCAAGCGGAGGTACTGATTTCTTCTAAATCACATCGAAGCTCACATAATACACAGCCGTATCACCTTTTCATATACATGCCATATGTTATGCTGATTGTCTTATAGAGTATGCTCTCCAAGAGGTCCAACAGTCAGAACTACCATGCAATCACGAAAAAGGGTATAAGTTCATAGTTATTTATTTTAGAAGATTTTTTTTCATTTCTTAATATTCCTTTATATGCTTTCCTTCGAGACAAGAAGCATTACGATAGGTTCCGCTATGTAAAGTACCTTCATTCATTTACTTCACAGGCTAAAAATTGCTGGTCATGTACACTCTTTTGTTCCTTCCTACGTACGCAACTTTAGATTTCCTTTTATCTCCTGGTATATATTTCCACTCACCTTCTCTTCCGACCTAACGTTGACTTTTCTCCTTTGGTCCACATATAAACAAGTCCGTTTTCACGCGTTTCTACACGATTAAATACGAGTCTATTGAATGTAGTATGATATGTGGGCATATTATGCTAGATGAGCATCAGATTGATATGGTTAGCAAAATTAATGTCGAAAGACTGCTAGTGTTAATGACTAGTATAGGAGAAGAATATACACAAGAACTTCACGTGTGAAGATTAAGTGAGCTGTCGCACGATGCTGTTCCAGTGTTAACTATAACGAGTTACACTGTAAGAGAGTCGAAATTATAGTATATATACGCTACAGTGCGTAAGTTTAGAACAATAGGCTATGAATTAATTCATGATATAATGTACACTTGGTTCAAGTTAATATAAAGCTTCTTCACGATCTCTAGATAAATACTACACTTTGTTATCATTTCAGTCTCATGATTGCATCGCTGAAGGATTCAGCAAAAACGAAGGTTGAAATATAAGCTAGCGCCTACACTCGCGCTATAGCGACCAAGCATACCTGAAGGCATAGAATAGAGAAATTTACAATATTGGTCAAAAACTAAGTTGTTGAGTGGGTTCACCACCACACTGTCACGCTGTCTTTATTGATCCCTCTACGAACACAGCTAACGATAAAACACATTGTGTGGGAATTTTGTGTTTTCCACCTCACCTCAAAACCTAGGGAATATATAGGGAAAAAAACTTGTAGAGTCTGCTAGGGGGTGTGAGTACGATATACATGCAAGTAGTAGTACGCTGCAGTCCAGTCAGTCCAGTAACTCAGTCGCAGGAGGAGTAAGTACAGTCTGGAGTTCAGTAGTAGCGTTTATAATGATCTAAATTTGTGGAACGGGGAGTACATACTTGCTGTGCTAGAAGAATATCTCGCGTTAGAAACCGGCGGGCATCCCAGCATGCGAAGTCCGCGTCACGCGCTCGGTTGACAAACACCATGTGTGTACTGGACGTTTCATTTTGGCAAAGCTTATGTGTCCAGTTGCATTGGTTCGGCGTAATCACAATCTCTTCCACAAGCGATGGGACAACGCACTTCTCTGTGTAATTTGCGCATCAAGCAACGGGATGCAGTCAGAAGCCCTCTCTGGCCAAACACTGGGCCCAATACAGGACGTGGTGTCACAAACGTAGCAGTCGGTTGTTACATGACGAAAAAATTAAAATGAAAACGCAAGATTCATAGGGTTGTTTGACAAATCGCCCACAGTGGTGTGAGCGCTTTAGGCTAATGAGCAAGAACGAAGGCGAATACTATGCGCAAACTGGAGTTTCATTGGAGGATGATAAAGGCGACTATACACAACAATTGCAAAATGAGAAGGTATCATCATCCTCTCGGAGGAGACAACCCTGGATCTTCCCTCCTCTATACTCTATGAAGTTTCAGTGGTATATAGAATTAGGTATGATTTCTGATAAGCCAGTAAGTACTACTCAAAGTACCATATAATACCTCTAGTGGAGAACCGAGCCTTATAACGTATTATTATAGACTCTATATAGTGATATAATAGGGGTTATATAGAGATTAGTAGTTATGTTGATGAGCCTAAAATAAACTAATAATATATTATATAGTAGGAGTATATATGGTAGTAATATAGTTAAATACGGATTAAAAAGTACTCACTTGCTGAAGCGATATTCGGGTGGGTTGTAGGGAATCGACCGTATCAGTTATATATTGCACTAATGTTCGAATTATAAATAGATTTATAGCTAATGTATGTTTAAGTTAAGTTCACGACAGAGGGACCACCCAAAAAGTATTCTCTTTTAACAGGTTTCAGTGTGCATAGCAACACCACGGAGATTCCCTTTCTATGCTTAAACCCCTTAAACTAATCGCAGACGCTCTCTTAGTTTTCGAATTGCCTTTATGCGCTATTCCTCTCACTTTATATTGCTCCAAATATAACTAAGGAGAATACTGAGAATTTGCCACGCTCGAGCCGAGCCGGACCGATCTCTGGATGAGGCGCTAAGGAGGGAATAATACTAAAAAACATTAAGTTGTATATCACTTGTCACATTAGGAGACAAACAGAAAAAGGGAGGTAAGAAGGGAAAAGACAGAGGGGGGAGATCATAGCCAAGACGTATCCTTTGAGAGTGTTGAATGTGATAGAAGATAATCTTCATCTATCGTCTACTATCTTAATCTCTCTTCTTCTACGTTCCTTCTTCCTCTAAATAAATTAAACAGGGATATATATATATATAAGATAACAATATATTGAGGGTACAGAGTTATATAAGATATGCATAATAAGATAATAGAATAGTATATAACCTAGGTAGTATATAGTAGCCGGAGCCGTAGACGAAAGTTTTGGGAAGTGGTGCCAAAACTGTATGAGTTAACTACTGTAATGAGCTATATAGTATATATATATAATATCGGGTGGATGATTATGGGAGTTGAGATATAAATAATATAGTATGATGGCTTTATCATAGAGTGAGGGAGCTAAACTGAATTTTGATAACCGCGGTTGACGGTTTTTATAATGCAGGTTTTTAAATTTTTCAACAGCGCGGATTGCGTATTTTTTTGCGGTTCTTAAATTTTTCACAGAGAAGGCTTGTGAGAATGCGGTATGCAAGTTGCAGTTGCTAGGTTGCCGGGGTGCACGAAGTTTGTAAAATAAACAAGCGAAAATTTACAATTGCTTTGTTTTACTCACTACTACTCGATCACCACTGTCCTAATATTGAACTATACTGGTATTGTGATAATAATGATATAATCATTAATAAATTTAACAATATAATAATGAAAATAAGTCTAAAATACTGTCTAATGATTACTAGTGGTAATTGTGGGATATAATGAAATAATTACTTATTAATATCACATGCAATTGCCGGGGTAAGACCGTGAAATATATACTATCAGTGTAGATAATACTGAAATAAGAATGAATAACTATAAATAATACGAGATGAGCCTCTGAATAAATAATAATAATAATGAATAATAGATAGATGAATAAATAAAGAAATAATATAAAATAATTTAATAATATTAAATACTCAATAAATAATTAAATAATATGATAATAGGAGGAATTTTGCATCGGAAAGTATTGGATTATTTATTTTTCTCTCTATTATCTTCTTAATTCTTATTATTATTCCTTAAAGATTCTATATTATTAATTTTTTATCTTTAGAAAATTTTAATTATTTTGTTGCATTTTATTAATGATTAGATTTTAATTTTTTAATTTGGTTTTTCTCATTGTAATTAAATTTTTTTTTAAAATGTTTCTCTCTAATATCCTCTGTTATCATAATTTTATAATTATGGTATTATCTATTTATCTATTAATCTCCTTATAAATTTATTCTCTCTATTGTTTATATCATCATAATTTCAACTGTGTTGATAGGCGATTCATCAAACATTTTTTTGATAGCTATTCCGCAATTTGTTTTGTATACATAAGCGTTCTCAGAGCAGAAAATTTAACACGAGATATTAATTTTTTCCTAATCGTTATATGCATATGCAGGGATGGGTGGAGCGGGTAAGAGAAGACACCAACCGAATGATGTATCGGTGCCAGGCATATCACACGGGGGCTAACGAATAGATTAATTTTCAGTTGCAACACATATTTCTTGAAAGCTTACTTTCGTGAACTTGACGAATGTGATATCTTGTTCTATACCTAGTTCCATAATAATTGAGACTGCTCTTAAGTTTATCTACTGCTCGAATTGACTTCACATTAGTCGAATAAATTCAGCAAGTAAACTTGGGCGAGGTAGATGACGAGTAGATACTTGATAATATGAATCATTTATGGCTTGCGAATAATTTTAGATCATTGAATTATCATTGTTCTAATGCTCAATTTTTTGATAGCATTCCGCTCGAGAGATATAGAAAACTCAGTTTTGCCTCAATTTCATTTTTTTTACAGAGATGTCATTCTTTCTTTTTTCTTTTTTCAATTTCTCTCTTCACAGGATAATCCTTTTTTTTATCACAAAGTTCGTCTATATTCTGTTTCCATGCGAGGGCGATCGTTGGGTGATTTGGTTTTAAATCAGTGGAGCTTCATTTCTATTGCAGAGAATAGGTTTTATTGCTCACCAATTGCATATTAGCAAAGTCATGTTGCTCTCATCTTCAAGAACACCCCCACACACGTCTTTACATCTGTCCGCAACACTTTTGTTTCTGCTGGCATGAAAGTTAAGAAATGCAAGTCGGATGTTTCATTTCTAGATATGTATTTTCCTAATAAATTGGAGGTATTTGTCAATTATTACTGGGAAAACTCGAAGAAAATATAATCTAGACGGTTACTGCATAAGTCTAGAGCGCATAGGAGGAGAATATTTCTGAGAAAAGATAAAACTCGGCGTGACACAACTCGCAGTCTCGGCGGATTGTGCGAAAGACAGGAAAACCAGCCGCGGTGTGGTAGTTTGGCACCAGTTGCGTGTTGTGTTAGGACACTAGACAACACTCACGAGAGATGCGGTTGTCAAAATATTTGCGTTGCTCCGCATTTTGCGGTTGCTGTTGCAAGTTATTCGCTTCCATCACTAATATATATAATGTGATTATAGTATAAATATATAGTAATAATATGTATATATTAATTCTATAATAATTATATATATAATAAGTAAACTAGTATGATATAAGCTATAGGAATAATATACTCAAATGGGTATACATATAAAGATCGTATAATAAAAGGACCGGGCCGGACCGAAGCCGAAGCAAAGCCGATATCGGAGCCGTGATCCTGCCGGGAGCAGACCGGGAGAAGGGCGGAAAGATAGGGAGGGAAAAAGGCAGAAACGCCGAACAAGGGCAAAGAGGCAGAAACAAGTGAGCGAGCCGGAACCAAAACCGAAGCGAAAGCCGGAAAAGCCAAGCAGAGCCGAGGCGGAAGCGGGGAAAGCCAGAGAAAGAAGGCGAGGGAAAAAAGGTAAGTCGCGTAGGAAGGACGCGAAAAGGGTCACAAGAGGGGGAAGATAACAGGAGGCGAGTCACGATACTCATTATATCATAGCGTATATCACCTCGAAGTGAAATGAACCTTGATCTCGTGATCCAAAAACGTAGAAGTCTCAAATTTACGAAATATAATTTAAACTGTAACCGTTCGTACATTTTGGGAATCAAAATATCCTATTATATTAGTTTTGATATTTAAATAATTGGATTCAAATTTGAAGGTCAATGTAAAGTTTAAATTAATCTCAGTTCCTCAAATATATATTAAAAGGTTCTAAGGATTATTAAATTAAAGGTATGCAAAATAGGTGTAAAAAGAATATAATTCTTTTATCATTTTTAATATTTTGGAATTTAATTTACCTTACTTCAAAGCTTGATTCGAATACCTCGTTGATAAGAAACACTTGCTTCGATTTTTAATTGTAATTTTCGGAACAAGTAATGGAAACTGTATATACTAATTACATAACTTGGATACAGATGTACGTGGTTTATCCTCAATAAGTCTCTTAATTCGTGTCTACTGAATCCTATACACTAGAGAAATTGTGGGGAAGATAATGGGAGTGTTTGGGGTAGAACTATTTTGAAAAGTGAATAAACGATAATTATAGTAAAAGAGTTGCTTCAGGGGTACACCAGGCGAGAGATAGCAAGGGGGCCTAGATGAAGAGTGGCAGAGAAAAAATCAAGGAGGCTCGCGGAGTACAGCCGATGGTAGTCCGATACGAATATAGACCGGCAGGCACGCACTACGCATATTCACTCGAACGACGGGATGTAGTGAATAGTACAAGATCACAGGAGAAATGACTGGTTTGATGTACGAAGTAATAATGACAAAAAAAAACTATTATATACAATCGAGCTTTCTGACACACATGAGCTTAGATCAATTATTTACACAGTTAAAATGACCGGAACAAGTCAAAGAGACAGGAAACCTTAGCGCGGTGACCGATGAGACCAAGGACGGACGTCATCGCCGTAATATAGTTTTTACATACCCGGTACTGAGAGCATAACTAGTGAACCAGATAGCCAGGAGGTACGCCGACTCCAATTCCACAGAGGTGGCAGAAAGCAATTTGAACAGGGTTAGGTTCGAGAAGGGGAGAGAGAAAGGGAGTTATATAGCCTCAGGAGACAGGCGGATGTGGAAATAGCATATAGAGAAAACCAAAAAAAAGATGCTCTTTCCGAATACGTGAATGCCATCATTAAGAGTTGCGTACATTACTGGGGTGTATAGACAGGTATAATATTCCGCACGGGACGTTGCCGGCAGGCCACGGATGCCATAATTTTCACCGAAAGGTTAGGTGTTTTTTTAAACATGGCGCACTAATACACTAAACAGAGAGAGCAGACAAGAGGAAAAAATAATTGAAATATTGTGTAATATGTTCCAAATTTAGTCTTAGGAATAGAAGTGTTTTTACAACAAAAATGATATGCACAAAGTTAAAAAAGAAGTTATGTGTGTGAGTAAACAAGGCTGCTCTTAAATTAATTCATATACTCCTCAAGTATACAAAGAATAAGGGCAAAAGCAGCGATCCAGGTCTTATGAATTGGGGCGGGGCAGAAAATAATAAGAGTTACGTTACGCAGACTGAACACAAGGAAAATTCTATAATAAGGTTCCGACGACAAGACGTATGGATTAAATAAAGCTATAAGTGAAGGGTCATAAGATATGGCCAAAAAAGGATGTCAACAGGCTTCTGGAGCCAGGGATAACTACTGGAAGTTAATAATGGAGATTCGAACAAAGTGCCAGAAGAAATTGCGGTATCTCTTATCCCGAATTCAGTGCTTAGAATTAGACTGTCCTTGGAAGAGCTAGGAAGTATTCCCAGTAGGGGGCAAGGGATTACGAAAATGATAAAAAATTATTTGTTAGAATAAATTGGTTATTTATGATCGAAATCTGAATTGGGGATTCGGGGTAACTTAAATACGATTTATGTGGATTAGAAATACGAGTACACGATGATTTTCTGTTAAACACACAAAAGGAGCGAAATTATTTAATGTACGGGAAAAATTGTGTAATAACTATTTAGTAAAAGTTGTTTCTCTTGTTTTCCTCCTCTTTTTAAATACAACAAGGATATAAGTCCAGGTGAGCAACGATGATGCACTATCCTATTCATAGATGTGTATAGTAAGAGAATTATAATAAAAACCACAAAGAATTGATGAAATATAGGAGATGAAAAGGAAGAAAGGATGGGCTCATGTGGATGTTTGTGGTTCGGGGGTCAGAGTGTACTAAGATGACCCATGTAAACTCAGAAGAACGGCCAGTAGCACCTGTGAACTAGCTAAAAAACAAAATATAAATCTGATTTGGAATCAGCGGAAAAATTTAAGGAGGGCGAAGTCCTATTATATATTTTTTTGTCTTGAAGAAAATCAAACTGAAATAATTTAAAAAGAAAAAACCGGTATTTCCGACCAGACCTTCGGTAAGAGGGCGCTATAGCGCGCGAGCGGGAGGCAGGAAGGGGAGGACACGACCAGCTTCACCCCGTCGAAGGTCCAACCGAGAAGGGGGCAAAAGAGCCAGAAAGACCCTGACTTCTGGACATCTTTGCGGTTTACATTAATAGGATATAATTCGGCGTTTGAAGTTAAAAATAATACCAAAGTAAGTAAGAGGAACTAGAGATCAAAAAATATTCTTTTTTTTAAAGTGAAGCAAGAAGAGGAACAGTACCAAATTCGAGGTATAGAACACCGCAAGAATGGCGCAGGGAAGTCTGAAGCCGGGGTTATCTTGCCTCCGTGGACGCGGGGGGACCTCGTGCCCCCCACTTATGTGCCAACCCGCGTCACGGGCTGCGCAGCCCACTAAATGGGGAGTGAAGAATTTTTTTTTTAAATATTTCACCAACGAATAAATGCAAAAAAAAAATAAAAATAAAAATAAGATGCTCCTTCGCAAATTTTTCACTCAGTGAATTCACCATAATATATAAGACTTGTGGTGATTGTAATGTACGATAGCTGCCGTTAGGGTTACATTGATGTCAGTTTGCTTCAGAGTATGTGACACCGTGGCTTCAAGGGTATAGAAACACCCCCCTTACACAACCGAGAATGTCAAGAATTGCAAAGATTCGGTGGAGATGCCTCTCAAGATGAGGTGAGACTCGGAAAGAGTCGATATAGTACGTAGAATCTCTCATGAATTAGGGGGAAACAAAAGGTTCTGTAACTCGCTCCATTTTTAAATTTCCATTTGGAAGAGCCGAGAGGAGAGGAGCGAGAGATCGATGAGAGTGGAGATTCGAGAGAGAAGAGACAGAGAGGAGATACGGAGGAGAAGAGGAAGAAAAGAAAAAAAGCAGATGGAAAGAGAGAATACTGGGGCGGGGAAAAAGGCAAGATGAGAGAGGAGTTATGGTTAAATCTGCGCATGATATGATTTGGGAGGTAATACACACTGGAGAAATACACAGAAAGCCTTCTCTAACAACTCTGGAGGTTACGCTCTCTCGTACTTGCTGGCTGTAGATGGTTCCGGATGGACCAAGAAGAAGGACAAGCCTCGAAAGGAAGAAAGAAGTCCAAGGAAGATTTGAGAGCGTATTAACACGTTCGCCAAAATCTCCTCTGAAGCAATATTACACGTAGTTCGAGGGACAAGTGGTGGGAAAGAAAAAATATAAGACCAGAATAATACGTAGTATAGGTATATATATATATCGAATATTAACATATAATAGGTAGAATAAAGAGCTCTCTCAGTAATAAATAACGTAAGTATACTATATTATAGAGATATAAAAATGTCCTCAGGGTAACGACTCCGGGATACCGTAGCCAAGACTCAGCTGTGAACCGTATCACCGGATTTAACCTACGTAATATACTTACTCATACGCCTAATATACCTAGGAAGACTCGGATGATAATATATATAATATGGTGTTATATACTGGATATATAGAATATAGTAACAGGGTAGTCAAAGATAAATAGTAAGTGGGAATATAATGGGTGAAATAAGTTAATAAAATAATTAAGTACAAAAAGTAATATATATTAACTGGATAAAAATTTATATAATATAAAGAAACCAGTATAGTCTACGTAGAGATCATATGGAAATCATGTATATATAATAATTATATAAAATAATATATAAATATATATTATGTTAATAGTATATACTAGGTATGATGATATATATATTTTATATTATATTATAGTATCATTATAGGGTAAATATAATAAGTAGATATATAAATATTATAAAATAGTTATAATAATAATATATATATATAAATAATATAATATGAGTAATAATATATATATATATTATAATTATTATATTAAATATATATATATGAATATATTATTAATATTTAATATATATATTATATAATATAAGACGAAACACTCATCAGACCCTATTGCTCTCCAGTGAGTTGAACAACGATTGGTGAAATATCACGATGAAAAGTGCTCATTGAGTGCGAAGATGTGACTTCCGGTGCATATTATAAAGAAAAGATGTATTGGGAGGAGAAGGAGAGAAGTATAATATTATTAAGCTAATGTTTGGTAATTGATGTAAATATTTTGAAAGTGTAAATTATATATGCTTCTGCATGAATATAGTGACATTAGTAAAATTGTTATAAAACACATGGATAAATGTAGATTACTTTAAGAATGAAGTATATACATATTGATTTTTTAATAATAAATATAAGATTAAAGTATTAAGTATTAATAAGTATATATAATTATAATTAATATAATATTATTATAATTAATAATAATAATATATAATAGCTACGTATAGCTAATATATTAAGTATAATATAAAGTTATTATATAGATATAATTATAACTAAGCTGTTAGTTATACTATGGATATAGATCAGGCGCAGTCCACACAAACGTTAGTCGGATGCAAAAAGGCTCTCAAAAGACATAAAAAGCAACGGGTATTAAGGACGGGGAAGATTAAAACGAAAAGATAAAAAAGTTATAATTAAATAATTATAATCAGGAGAGCTTACTGGTTGGACCGATGATAATAAAAAATAATAATAAAATTAAACGCTTATTTGCAATGTTTATAGATCTGTTAAGGATCGCTAGGAAAGAAAAAAATTACAGGAGCAGTGTTTAAGCGCAGGAATAACAGGAAGAAAGAGCGGTCAGGGAAGTAAATACCGGAAAGCGAAGACTGTGCGCAGGAAAAAGTATATGCCAAATAAGTGTTGTGTAATAGATATATTTTTTCTTTCTTAAACTGAAAGTGAGAGTTAACCCCACAGGAGTGTGTAAACGAGAGCAAAAGATGTACGAGAAGATAAATAGTCTTGAGAGATTTCTTCAGAGAAGACCGAATGCCCAGAAAAAGCAGTAACACCAGGCGGCAGACGAGAGGAATGCGTAGAGGACTTACGATTCCCCCCTCTCTTGGTTACGTCTCCCGGCTCTGGACAACGCTCGAACCCCTAAAAGAAATAAAATTAGAAAAATTAACAAGAGAGAATAAAACAACAGAAACACTGAATGTCTGGAATTCGACTTGCTTACTAGTTGTTACTGGCAGCAAATGAGCAATGGGTTGAAGGGAGGGGAGGCATACGGCTTCGCAGTAGCCTAAATGTCTACTAAATAACTTTAAGGATCAACCAACCCAAATGTTATTAATAAAGACTTCTTAGAATATAAAAAATGACTTATTTTTTAAGTTTACACTCCGATGACAAATTGCTAAAAAGTCAACACATGTTAATTTCATTTTCTCGAGTAGGGTCTGTAATAGTTTTAACAAGTTAAACATGCAAATGTGTGAGACTTCGGGGATGTCCAAATAAATATAAATAATACAATAATATATATATATTAATATATATATATAATAATAGTAGTACTAGCTTGAGCTCGAATCAGCCTATATACAATACCCACGGTAACTATAATATAATATATAACTAACCTATAGTCACCGTAGTGAAACCAAGTATACATGGATAAAAGGTCCTAACTCATAGCCGGATATATGACACTCGCCCTAGGGTATAAATATAAAATACTTAAGTAGGCATAGTCATAACGTAATAACTTATAATATACTCTAATTATTCCGAATTCGATAGTTACCATACTCATTAGTGAGTGTCATCACTGCGTTTGTGAAATTAAATAGTAAAGAATATATGTTAAAATCGAACAAGAGGGGGTGGAAACACCGGCGGGACAGTGGCATGCGGCAGGGGCTAGTCGTACAGGAGACCAACCAAAGTCAAAGACCCCGTAAATGTAGCAACATACATTAGGTATAGGTCTCTCGACATAATAAATTCTATATAGTATAGTATATTATATATAATATAATAATATAAGAAATAAACGAATGAAATAAAATGGGCTCATAGTAGGCGCCAGATAATCCGGATAATATACCAGCTCTACACGACATATAATGAATTTCATCCTAGTAGGAGATTACATAATAGACAGGATGAAAATACTCTATCAACAGGTACCATATACCACACCAGGAAAAAAAGGAAGTGTAGTAAGTCGTCTCGGGACATATTATATGAGGAGAGGAGGAGAGAGTATCTTGTAGCGAATGA
>JABUQX010023045.1:37500-45357 GCA_015478945.1 Trachelipus rathkii | reverse complement strand
ATATATATATATATATATATATATATATATATATATATATATATATATATATATATATATATATATATATATATATATATATATATATATATATATATATGTATATATATATATATATAACGGAAATTTCATGTAGGGACGGTATGTAAACATTTGCATGTATGTCATAATGTGATGTACGTACGAGGCAAATTTGCAGCCCACCCGTGTACATATCTTAACAAAGATTGGTGATTCTTATAAACCGTCCTTGTAACTAAGGCAAAGCGAAGCGCCAGCGAAATAACTAAAGCATCTCCCCGCATTTAGGCGGGAGAGATGCCAAAGCATTTGAATGTGATTGGTCAGAGCCCGACAAGGGACAGAGCCAAAGCCAGATTCGGGATTGTGTACCGACTCCTCTTAGCAGGAAGTCGTGTTGAAGATTTTGTGTCTAAATCCTTTGATATAAAGGTTAATTATATTAGTGACAGGGTCATATTTATTTGCGCTGTAATTAACGAGTGTTAAAGTTATATTATATGCCGATTATTACCCATTATCATATATTCACCATTCAATTTATATGATTGTCACATATTCAATTGTCATTCTTGCATAGTTTAATAAACAATTAACGACCGATCTATTATTTTACACACCCCAATATTGATTTATATTTATTAATTAACCAGCCTCGAGTATCTCGGCTTAGAATTTTGGTAAACCCCGAGTGACAATAAACCCCCCCTTCTAAGGGTGCATTCCTGCATTGTCATTGTTTTAATTACTTGTAATTGATCACCGTCAAATTGGAGTGAAAATTTGTGAAAAATAACTGTGAATTTAAACCTGTTCTAAATATAAATCAGTGTGTGTAAACTTAAACTATTATTTGTGTTAAGCAAATTGTGATCAGTGTCGTGAATTAAACTGTGTATTAAAAACTTAATTGAAAAAAATCCATAATTTGAAAAAGTGAAACTAAATACTCGTTGCTCAAACTGAACGATCAAACAAAAATTCTCCAAGCGACGCCTAAAAATCAAAACGGTCTGTAAAAACTCAGTGAACTTTCAAACGACCGTTGGAATTAGGTTTCTCAAGTTGTAAACAAAACTCTCTTTGTTAAGTGAAAAGATGCCTGCTGCGAAGAAACTATCGCTTAAAACCAAACAAGGCTAAGGTTTCCCCCAATAAAGGAAGGGGAAGAAAAAAATCAAATTCCCCACCAACTGTTCTGTCTCCACGGGAGAGAGAGTCACCTTCCCTCTCTTCATCCGATGCGGAGCAAGATGACTCGCCAAAAACTTCAAGATCAAAAACAACAACAAGACGACTCCGTGAATACCAGTCACCTTTGAAACAGTTTAGTCATTTGACCTCCAGCCAACTCCCTCCTTTCGACCCATATGGTGTTATCAGCTGGCTGAGCGCTGTGAATGCAGTCTTCAAGTTGAATCATATTGATGACACACATGAACGAGTGCGCCTTTTGGCTGGAATTTTACCAAATACTTTGGTTTCGAAGATACACTTTCCTTTGCAAGATGATGCTTATCAATTGCTCATTGACGATATCGAGGAAACCTACTTACCAGCTTTAAGTCAGCGGATCCGAGAGGTCTTTAAAAAGGGAATGCAAAGAGATGAACTACCGAGCGAATATATAAATAGAGTGAAAGACGTCTTGGGAAGTAGAAATTTCGATCTATTGGTGGAAAATAACCCCAATTTTGCAATCGACCTATTCTTAGAAGAACTACCAACAAATGTCCAGATGAGTCTCTATGCTATGTCGGAAGACAAAAACCTACATAGGATGGTTCGAGTTGCCGACGAGTTATTTAAAAATTTTATACGAAAAGGAAAACATTATCAACCCTCAACAAATGAAGAATCTTGGGGGAGAGTAAATCTCATGAGAGAGAAAAAGGGCTTGTCCGACGTTGACTCCCAAAATAGAGAGAGTCACTCATATAGAGAGGAACGCCCACAAAACTCCACCAGCCTCGATCATGAGAAGATTTCAAGCCAGTTAGAAGCAATGATGAAAGCCATAAGAGACCTGGCGGGCACGGTCGAGCTGCTCGTTAAAGAAAGAAAGTCAACAGCGAATGATAGAAACATGAGCCGCGGGAGAAATGTAGGTCGAAAATCAAGATACAATAGCAATACTGTTGATAATATTACAAGTACTTATTGTTATTACCACAAACGCTTCCTTCACCAGGCTTATCGCTGCGAATCAGAAAATTGCCCTCTATACCCCCTATTATATGCTCAAGAGGAGATGAATGCCAACCAAACGTCAACAACAAAAAAGGCGGGAAACGCCTAGAGCGGCTGAGCTCGCTGCCATCTGGAGCCAGTCGTAGAAATTTAAAGTCCAACCAGAAAATTGTGACCTTCAATCCTGACGTAGTAGTAATAACTGAAAATGAATTTAATAAGAGTAGAAGCGATATTGCATTGAACATTGATCATATAAATGCAACAAAATAACTCGCTAGAAAATAAAATAAAAAAACAATATATAAATTAAGGGTAAATAATAATATAAATGATACTACTATGTACTAATACCCACACTACTAACTATTAATGACAATTAATAATAAAAATAATATTATTATTATTGTCATTAATGACAATAATAATAATAAAAATAATAATAATAATAATAAAAATAATAATAATAATAATAAAAATAATAATAATAATAATAATAAAAATAATAATAATATTGAAATGTTGAAAACAATTAAGTGATCTTTTTGACGCATAGGGTTTTGATCATATGAAAAACAATAACCGATTTAAGTGGTATAAATATACTTGGCATGCTAATTACTAAATAAGAGTGTTAAAATCATACCACATAAATGTACCGACAATATTCTGTACCAAAATATGAACCAAAATGAAAAATGATTTTAGTAAATGAAATAAACTGTACAGAAACGAGAAATTGTATCGGAACATGAAATTAAGGGGTAAAGTACCAATAATGATTTTTATAGGGCCTGTAAAATTACCCCAGCAATTTTTTGTTAAATTTAAAAAACCCCCCCAAAAAACCCCTTTTTTTTTTTTTTTAAAATTTGGGGATTAAAATTTTTTTTCCATTTTGTTTTTAAAAAATTGTTACGCCAGGTACCAAGCGTGGGTTAAAGGTCATGAGCAGAATTACCTATAGGTCAGGTCAATGACAGTTTCCTAAAACGATGAAATTTCTCACGGCATAAAAAGATCTTTGGACGGAGACCAGATCCGGGAAGAAGGCTTGCGAGATGACTGAATCGTACAATTGTACCAGTGTATGATTAATTTGAATGATAGTGAATCTTTCCCCCCCCCCCCCCCTTTTTCCCCCTCCCCCCCAAAACCCCCCCCCCCCCTTTGTTGTTTCAGGATCTATATTTAACATTTTAAAAAGCCGATTCTGTTGCAAGGCAGAAGCCTGTTATCGGCCATATGTTGGCCGCAAATAACACTAAAATTAATATCTATGATGTAAAAAATTTATAATCATTCATAATATTGAGTAAATTTATGTAGATGAGTTCTATATTGCTGACGTAGAGGTAAACATCTTGGGTCTGCCTTTTCTTAAACATTATAATTTAGGTATAAGTTTTAAAAATGACATTTTAATTGACCCCTCAACGAATAAAACTATAAAATTAGTTAGAAATAATGATTTTAAGAATAAATTTGTGCATGAAATTTCCCGAGATCCTAAATCTCCCTCTGCAACCCTTTCAACCTCTCCTCCGCATGTACCTCTCAGTGCTACCTTTTATAATGATTTATTACTGGAATATAGTGAGTTATTTCTCAATCCTTATGTAAAAGAAAATAATTATATAAAGATTAAACAAAATGAAAGATGGGGAGAGATATTTGAAAAGTACAAAGGCAAAATGAGCTGCGGGAACACACCATTAATAAATAAAGAGGGTCAAATAACTGCAAATGAAGAACAAGCAGTCATACCTGAAAGAATTTTAATTGAATTAGCTAACACTTATCCCTATAAAGCCAACACCAGAGGCCCCCCTATAGCTATGAGACCAAGAAGTATACCTCATAAGTTATATAATCAAACAAGGGCAGAGTTTAACAATTTGATTGCAACAGGAGTTTTAAAAAGAACGAATTCAGCCTGGGCATTCCCTGTGTCCGTATTGGAAAAAAGTCATAATAGAGTCAGATTAATTTCGGACTTCCGTGAATTAAATAAAAGAGCGGAACCCGAGCCCTATGGTTTACCAACATTGCAGGATGCAATATTCACATTGCAAGGGAGCAAATACTTTTCACGTATCGACATGACGCAAGCATATTATGGAATACCGTTACATCCAGACAGCCTAAAGTACTTTACCATCACTAGTAACCTCGGCAACTTCAGTTATTCCTGCTTGCCCATGGGATATTCAGCGTCTCCGTTTGTGTTTCAACGTTTCGTCAATATCCTCTTACAGGGCCTCGAGAACACACAAGTTTATATGGATGATATTCTAGTCCATACTAAGACCAAAGACGAGCACAAGATTGCCCTTGAAAGGGTGTTTAAGCGGTTGCAATACCTACATGTAAGCCTAAACCCCTCGAAAGGGTGTTTAATCGGTTGCAATACCTACATGTAAGCCTAAACCCCTCCAAATGCCAAATGGGAAAAACGGAAATTGACTATTTGGGCTACACTATCAATGAAGACGGGTTACGGCCCAATTATGAGAAAATACAAGAGATATTGGAGGTGCCAAAACCTAAAACGATAAGAGATTTAAGAGCTTTTTTAGGTCACGTGGGCTTTTACCGAAATACTTTGGTATGTTGGGCAGATGTAATAGCCCCTTTAAATCTATTTCTACGGGGGAAACCCTACTCTAGATGAAGAATAATCTGGAATGAAGCTGCAGACAAAGCATTTGAAAATGCAAAGAAAGCCATCCAACATGCATCCACTCTCACATATCCTAGTGCAGCTGGGCCGATAAAGGTCATTGTACATGCCACACACCTAGCAATTGCATGTGCAATAATATCTAATAAAGAAAGTCGGCCTATCGCATTTTATAGCAGTGTCTTATCTGCGACTGAACAAAAATATGATTATGCTAATAAACTGCTTCTGTGTTTAAATAAAATACTTTTAAAATACGGATATCTCATCGTAGGACGAAGTTTTGCAATTGAAACGTCCTCTAGAGAGTTAATATCTCGCTATAGTCAGGTAAACAATTCTAAAAATCAAAATGTTTGTGAGGTCCGCCAAATGAATTTTGTTAGCACATTACATCCGTCCTGGCAATTAATCACTTCTAAAACAAACCCTTTATCTATATATCTCATAGATAATGAGATAATTGCAAGTGAAAATGCTTGCAAAACTGATGAAGGGGCGTGGCTTTAAAATCTCTCAGCCAATAGCAGCGCGCAAAACTTGTAGAAAGAAGACGGGATTGGTTCCTCAGCGAGCGTCTCGACCAATCAGAGCACCGGACATGAACCCAACAGAAATAACAACAACAAAGGCCCTTTAAATATGAGTTGGAATGTACCGATACCTGCGACCTTGAAAGGTTGGTCAAAAAGGATTTTAAAAACTGAGACAGCACGCGTCGAGATCACAAAAATGCATGAAGGTCTACAAGCCATCCCTTTAAATGAAACCACTGTCCCAAATTCTTTGCCTTCTACAAATATATTTGCGATAGAAATACTTCGAATTCCGTGGAATCACCTCCTTCCATTGATCAGCGAATAGCTATGGAAAATAAATTATTAGATAAATTTAAAACTCAAAATGTACACCATAAAGCTGTGTGTGAGAGACAGGAAGAACACATAGGTGTAAAAATGGTAAATTTAGTCACGAAAGCGCAGATAGAACTGATAAAGCGTTTTAAAAATGAAATCGATTATAAAAGTATAAAGATAAATCAGGAAAATGATGAATACATAAAAACATTGTTATTAGATAAAACAAAAAGCTCTCTTATTATTAAAAGACAAAATTTTTGGTGGCAAAGAGAAGAGATTCAATTATATGTGGATATCTCCCTGAACTATGCCAGAATATTGCTTCCAAATGCTAATATCGATGAGGTGATAAAAGTAACACATCTCCAGGGACATCTGGGGATAAATCGTTGTCTGACTGCTATCAAAGTTGACTTTGTCTTCCAGAGCATGCATAGGCGCGTGAAAAAGATAATGCAGATGTGTGAACAATGTCAGATTAGCAAGGTAGGAAGGAAAATCAATCCCATATATGGAAAGTATAGAGAGGTCAGTCACAAGTTTCAAACTGTGAATGCAGATATTTTTAAGTTACCCCCGTGCCGGGGCTACAAGTATCTATTTACCCTTGTAGATCGGTTCTCACATTACGTTTGGGCCTTTTCACTTAAAGATATCACTAAAGAGACGGTAGTGAAAGTGCTTGTTCGGAAAATATTTCCTCATATTGGTGTACCAAATAATTTGGTCACAGATAAAGGCGCCAATTACACGTCCCATCTGTTTGAGAGTGTGTGTCGGCTGCTAGGCACATGCCATACTACGACTGCGAGATGCAGTCCACAGGGTAATTCCAAGGCAGAAATTTTTCACAAGACCCTCTTAAATTGTCTAAGAACTATGTTGCCCGAACCAGAACTAAGAGAGCAGGAGTGGCTCGATATTTTACCATATGCTCTTTTTGTTATCCGGCAGTCCCCGATCGCTGAAAGTGGCATTAGTGCTACTAAACTTATGTATGGCCAAAATATAAACATACCAGAAGGTCTATTAGATACAGATGTGCCAGACAGACCTATTACATATGATAACTACATAGAAAAACTCGCAAGTTTGATGGCTAAGCCACTTGCAAAAAGAACAAATCTCCGAAATAGAAATGTGTTCCTTCCCCGGAACTTAAAAGATGCTAAATATCTATTGGTGAGAAATCAACAATATAATGTTGGGAAGCTTGAAGCTAGATACAGTGGACCCTATCGAGTGGTAAAGATTACTAACAATAATGCTCACATAATAAAGGACAACAAAGTAGTAGTTGAAAATCTCAGAAATGTAAAAATCTTTTACAGCCTTGTAAACTCTCCATCAGAAACAGAAAAGAAAAAGGAATAAATAGAAAAAAAAAAAGGGAAATGTGAAACAGAGAAAGATGTCTCTTGAGAAGGAAAAGAGTACAGACGATCTTTTAATAAATATTACGAGAACAAATTGAATTTGTTAAAAGTGTGGTATTATTTCAAAATTGTAGTTCTTTAACCTCCTTTCAAGTAGTCTTTCCTCTGTCTTATTCCACTTTCCTGTGAATTTATTGTAAATGTAGGAAGGAGGCTGTAAGAAATAAGAAGTGAATAACCATCTGCTTCACAAATGGTTATAGAGCTTCTTATGTCTTTAGTCTTCCAAGGTCACCAATTCTATAGCGGAAATTTCCATGTATAGATCCGGTATGTAAACATTTGCATGTATGTCATAGGGAGTGTGCACCTATGTACGAGGCGAATTTGCAGCCCCACCCGTGTACATCTCTTAACAAAGATTGGTGATCGATTCATATAAACTTTCCCTTGTAACTAGGCAAAGCGAAGCGCCAGCGAAATAACAAAAGCCTCTCCCCGCATTTAGGCGGGAGAGAGATGCCAAATCATTTGAATGTGATTGGTCAGAGCCCGACAAGGGACAGAGCCAAAGCCAGATTCGAGATTGTGTACCAACTCCTCTTGGCAGGAAGTCGTGTTGAAGATTTGTGTCTAAATCCTTTGATATAAAGGTCAATTATATTAGTGACAGGGCCATACTTATTTGCGCTGTAATTAACGTGTTTGTTAAAGATTTATTATATTG
>JABUQX010023045.1:0-30000 GCA_015478945.1 Trachelipus rathkii | reverse complement strand
CCTACATTTACAATAAATTCACAGGAAAGTGGAATAAGACAGAGGAAAGACTACTTGAAAGGAGGTTAAAGAACTACAATTTTGAAATAATACCACACTTTTAACAAATTCAATTTGTTCTCGTAATATTTATTAAAAGATCGTCTCTACTCTTTTCCTTCTCAAGAGACATCTTTCTCTGTTTCACATTTCCCTTTTTTTTTTTCTATTTATTCATTTTTCTTTTCTGTTTCTGATGGAGAGTTTACAAGGCTGTAAAAGATTTTTACATTTCTGAGATTTTCAACTACTACTTTGTTGTCCTTTATTATGTGAGCATTATTGTTGGTAATCTTTACCACTCGATAGGGATCTAGCTTCAAGCTTCCCAACATTATATTGTTGATTTCTCACCAATAGATATTTAGCATCTTTTAAGTTCCGGGGAAGGAACACATTTCTATTTCGGAGATTGGTTCTTTTTGCAAGTGGCTTAGCCATCAAACTTGCGAGTTTTTCTATGTAATTGTCATAGCTTATGGGTCTATCTGGCACAGCTGTATCCAATAGTCCTCCAGGTATGTTTATATTTTGGCCATACATGAGTTTACTAGCACTAATGCCGCTTTCAGCGATCAGGGCCTGCCTGATAACAAAAAGAGCATGTGGTAAAATATCGAGCCACTCCTGCTTTCTTAGTTCTGGTTCTTGCAACATAGTTCTTAGACAATTCAAGAGGGTCTTGTGAAAATATTCTGCCTTGGAATTACCCTGTGGACTGCATCTCGCAGTCGTAGTATGGCATGTGCCTAGCAGCCGACACACACTCTCAAACAGATGGGACGTGTAATTGGCGCCTTTATCTGTGACCAAATTTTCTGGGAATCCAATATGAGGAAATATTTTATTTACAAGCACTTGCACTACCGTTTTTTAGTTATATCTCTGAGAGGAAAGGCCCAAACGTAATATGAGAACCGATCTACAAGGGTAAATAAATACTTATAGCCCCTGCAGGGGGGTAACTTAAGAATATCTGCATTCATAGTTTGAAACTTGTGACTGACCTCTCTATATTTTCCATAGATGGGATTTATTTTCCTTCCCACTTTGCTGAGATGACATTGTTCACACATCTGCACGATCTTCTTCACGCGCCTATGCATGCTTTGGAAGACAAAATCAACTTTGATAGCAGTCAGACAACGATTTATCCCCAGATAGATGTCCCTGGAGATGTGTTACTTTTATCACCTCATCGATATTAGCATTGGGAAGCAATATTCTGGCATAGCTCAGTGAGATGTCCACATACAATTGAATTTCTTCTCGTTGATACCAAAACTTTTGTCTTTTAATAATAAGAGAGCTTTTTGTTTTATCTAATAACAATGTTTTTATGTATTAATCATTTTCCTGATTTATCATTATGCTTTTATAATCGATTTGCTTTTAAACCGCTTTATCAGTTCTATCTGCGCTTTAGTGACTAAATTTACCATTTTTACCTCTATGGGTTCTTCACGTCTCTCACACACAGCTTTATGGTGTACATTTTGAGTTTTAAATTTATCTAATAATTTATTTTCCATAGATATTCGCTGATCAAGGGAAGGAGGTGATTCATCCGAATTCAAAGTATTTCTATCGTAAATATTTGTAGTAGGCAGGAAATTTGGGTCAGCGGTTTCATTTAAAGGGATGGCTTGTAAACCTTCATTCATTTTTGTGGTCTCGACGCGTGTTGTCTCAGTTTTTAAATTCCTTTTTGACCACCCTTTCAAGGCCTAAGGTATCGGTACATTCCAACTCATATTTAAAGGGCCTTTGTTGTTGTTATTTCTGTTGGGTTCGTGTCCTGTGCTCTGATTGGTTGAGACGCTCGCTGAGGAACCAATCCCGTTTTCTTTCTGTACAGTTGACGCGCCGCTATTGGCTGAGAGATTTTGAAGCCACGCCCCTTCATCAGTTTTGCAAGCATTTTTACTTGCAATTATTTCATTATCTATGAGATATATAGATAAAGGGTTTGTTTTAGAAGTGATTAAATGCCAGGACGGTTGGAATGAGCTAACAAAATTCATTTGGCGGACCTATCGAACATTTTGAGTTTTAGAATGGTTTACCCGACCATAGTGAGATATTAGCTCTCTCGAGGTCGTTTCAATTGCAAAACTTCGTCCTACGATGAGATATCCGTATTTTAAAAGTACTTTATTTAAACACAGAAGCAGTTTATTAGCATAATCATATTTTTGTTCAGTCGGAGATAAGACACTGCTATAAAATGCGATAGGCCGACTTTCTCTATCATTTGATAATATTGCACATGCAATTGCTAGGTGTGTGGCATGTACAATGACCTTATCGGCCCAGCTGCACTAGGATACGTCAGAGTGGATGCCTGTTGGATGGCTTTCTTTGCATTTTCAAAGGCTTTGTCTGCAGCTTCATTCCAGATTATTCTTCGTCTAGAGTAGGGTTTTCCCCGTAGAAATAGATTTAAAGGGGCTATTACATCTGCCCAACATACCAAAGTATTTCGGTAAAAGCCCACGTGACCTAAAAAAGCTCTTAAATCTCTTATCGTTTTAGGTTTTGGCACCTCCAATATCTCTTTTATTTTCTCATAATTGGGCCGTATCCCGTCTTCATTGATAGTGTAGCCCAAATAGTCGATTTCCGTTTTTCCTATTTGGCATTTGGAGGGGTTTAGGCTTACATGTAGGTATTGCAACCGATTAAACACCCTTTCAAGGGCAACCTTGTGCTCGTCTTTGGTCTTAGTATGGACTAGAATACCATCCATATAAACTTGTGTGTTCTCGAGGCCCTGTAAGAGGATATTGACGAAACGTTGAAACACAAACGGAGACGCTGAATATCCCATGGGCAAGCAGGAATAACTGAAGTTGCCGAGGTTACTAGTGATGGTAAAGTACTTTAGGCTGTCTGGATGTAACGGTATTCCATAATATGCTTGCGTCATGTCGATACGTGAAAAGTATTTGCTCCCTTGCAATGTGAATATTGCATCCTGCAATGTTAGTAAACCATAGGGCACGGGTTCCGCTCTTTTATTTAATTCACGGAAGTCTGAAATTAATCTGACTCTATTATGACTTTTTTCCAATACGGACACACGGAATGCTCAGGCTGAATTAGTTCGTATCAGCACGCCTGTTGCAATTAAATTATTAAATTCAGATCTAGTTTGATTATATAATTTGTGAGGGATTCTTCTTGCTCTCATAGCTATCGGGGAGCCTTTGATGTTGGCTTTATAAGGATATGTATTAGCTAATTCTATTAATATTCTTTCTGGTATGACTGCTTGTTCTTCATTTGCAGTTATTTGACCCTCTTTATTTATTAATGGTGTGTTCCCGCAGCTCATTTTGCCTTTGTACTTTTCAAATATCTCTCCCCATCTTTCATTTTGTTTAATCTTTATATAATTATTTTCTTTTACATAAGGATTGAGAAATAACTCACTATATTCCAGTAATAAATCATTATAAAAGGTAGCACTGAGAGGTACATGCGGAGGAGAGGTTGAAAGGGTTGCAGAGGGAGATTTAGGATCTCGGGAAATTTCATGCACAAATTTATTCTTAAAATCATTATTTCTAACTAATTTTATAGTTTTATTTGTTGAGGGGTCAATTAAAATGTCATTTTTAAAACTTATACCTAAATTATAATGTTTAAGAAAAGGCAGACCCAAGATGTTTACCTCTACGTCAGCAATATAGAACTCATCTACATAAATTTTACTCATATTAATGTCAAATTTAATAGTAGTTACATCATAGATATTAATTTTAGTGTTATTTGCGGCCAACATATAACCGATAATAGGCTTCTGCCTTGCAACAGAATCGGCTTTTAAAATGTTAAATATAGATCCTGAAACAACAATGAGTTCCCTATCATTCAAATTATCATACACCTGGTACAATTGTAGATTAGTCATCTCGCAAGCCTTCTTCCCGGTCTGGTCTCCGTCAAAGATCTTTTTAATGCGTGAGAATTCATCGTCTTTGAAACTGTCATTGACCTGACTAAGGTAGATTCTTGCCTCATGACCTTTACCCACGCTTGTACCTGGCGTAACATTACATGAAATATCATTAAAAAAGGTGTAATTAACATGCTGTAATTTTACAGGCCCTAAAAAATCATTTATTGGTACTTTACCCTTAATTTCATGTCCGATACAATTTCTCGGTTTCTGTACATTTATTTCATTTACTAAATCATTTTCATTTTGGTTCATATTTTGGTACAGAATATTGTCGGTACATTTATGTGGTATGATTTTAACACTCTTATTAGAATTAGCATGCAAGTTATTTATACCACTTAAATCGTTATTGTTTTCATATTGATCAACCCTATGGTCAAGATCACTATAATTGTTTTCAACATTTTCAGTATTATTATTATTATTATTATTATTATTATTATTATTTATTATTATTATTATTATTTTTATTATTATTATTATTATTTTTATTATTATTATTGTCATTAATGACAATAATAATAATATTATTTTTATTATTATTATTGTCATTAATAGTAGTAGTGGTGGTATTAGTAGTAGTAGTATCATTTATATTATTATTTTTATTAATTTCCATATTGTTTTTATTTATATTTTCTAGCGAGTTATTTGTTGCATTTATATGATCAATGTTCAATGCAATATCGCTTCTACTCTTATTAAATTCATTTTCAGTTATTACTACTACGTCAGGATTGAAGGTCACAATTTTCTGGTTGGACTTTAAATTTCTACGACTGGCTCCAGATGCAGCGAGCTTGCAGCCGCCTTAGGCGTTTCCCGCCCTTTTTTGTTGTTGAGACGTTTGGTTGCATTTCAATCTCCTCTGGAGCATATTTAATAGGGGGTATAGAGGGCCAATTTTCAGATTCACAGCGATAAGCCTGGTGAAGGAAGCGTTTGTGGTAATAACAATAAGTACTTGTAATATTATCAACAGTATTGCTATTGTATCTTGATTTTCGACCTACATTTCTCCCGCGGCTCATGTTTCTATCATTCGCTGTTGACTTTCTTTCTTTAACGAGCAGCTCCGACCGTGCCCGCCATGGTCTCTTAGGCTTTCACATTGCATTCTAAACTGGCTTGAAATCTCTCATGTCGAGGCTGGTGGAGTTATTGTGGGCGCTTCCTCTCTATATTGAGTGGACTCTCTCTATTTTGGGAGTCAGCGTCGGACAAGCCCTTTCTCTCTCTCATGAGATTTACTCTCCCCCAAGATTCTTCATTTGTTGAGGGTTGATAATGTTTTCCTTTTCGTATAAAATTTTTAAATAACTCGTCGGCAACTCGAACCATCCTATGTAGGTTTTTGTCTTCCGACATAGCATAGAGACTCATCTGGACATTTGTTGGTAGTTCTTCTAAGAATAGATCGATTGCAAAATTGGGGTTATTTTCCACCAACAGATCGAAATTTCTACTACCCAAAATGTCTTTCACTCTATTGATATATTCGCTCGGTAGTTCCTCACGTTGCATTCCCTTTTTAAAGACCTCTCGGATTCGTTGCCTTAGAGCTGGTAAATAGGTTTCCTCGATATCGTCATTGAGCAATTGATAAGCATCTTCTTGCAAAGGAAAGTGTATCTTCGAAACCAAAGTATTTGGTAAAATTCCCACCAAAAGGCGCACTCGTTCATGTGTGTCATCAATATGGTTCAACTTGAAGACTGCATTCACAGCGCTTAGCCAGCTGATAACACCATATGGGTCGAAAGGAGGGAGTTGGCTGGAGGTCAAATGACTATACTGTTTCAAGGGTGACTGGTATTCACGGAGTCGTCTTGTTGTTTTTGATCTTGAAGTTTTCGGCGAGTCAACTTGCTCAGCATCTGATGATGAGAGGGAAGGTGACTCTCTCTCTCGTGGAGACAGCAGTTGGTGGGGAAGTAGATTTTTTCCTTCTCCTCCCTTTATTGGGAGAAACTTTAGCCTTATTTGGTTTGGTTTTAAGCGATAGTTTCTTCGCATCAGGCATATTTTCACTTAACAGAGAGAGTTTTGTTTACAAACTTGAGAAGCCTAATTCCTACGGTCGTTTGAAAGTTCACTCAGTTCTTACAGACCGTTTTGCTTTTTAGGCGTCGCTTGGAGAATTTTTGTTTGTTTGTTCAGTTTGCTCAACGAGTATTTAGTTTCACTTTTTTCAATTTAGGGATTTTTTTCTTCATTTAAGTTTTTAATACACAGTTTAATTCACGACACTGATCGCAGTTTGCTTAACACAAATAATAGTTTAAGTTTACACACACTGATTTATATTTAGAACAGGTTGAAATTCAGTTATTTTTCACAAATTTTCACTCCAATTTGACGGTGATCAATTACAAGTAATTAAAACAATGATAATGCAGGAATGCACCCTTAGAAGGGGAGGTTTATTGTCACTCGGGGTTTGCCAAAATTCTAAGCCGAGATACTCGAGGCTGATTAATTAAGAAATATAAATCAATATTGGGGTGTGTAAAATAATAGATCGGTCGTTAATTGTTTATTAAATGATGCAAGAATGATAATGGAATAAGGGACAATCATATAAATTGAATGGTGAATATATGATAATGGGTAATAATCGGCATATAATATAACTTTAACACACGTTAATTACAGCGCAAATAAGTATGACCCTGTCACTAATATAATTGACCTTTATATCAAAGGATTTAGACACAAATCTTCAACACGACTTGCTGCCAAGAGGAGTCGGTACACAATCTCGAATCTGACTTTGGCTCTGTCCCTTGTCGGGCTCTGACCAATCACATTCAAATGATTTGGCATCTCTCCCGCCTAAATGCGGGGAGAGGCTTTTGTTATTTCGCTGGCGCTTCGCTTTGCCTAGTTACAAGGGAAAGTTTATATGAATCGATCACCAATCTTTGTTAAGAGATGTACACGGGTGGGGCTGCAAATTCGCCTCGTACATAGGTGCACACTCCCTATGACATACATGCAAATGTTTACATACCGGCTGTATTTGTTAAATTTCCGCATATATATATATATATATATTATATATATTATATATATATATATCATATATATATATATATATATATATAATATATATAACTATATATATAGTAAATGTGAAATTTTCTGGCAATAATTAAAAAATATAAATATCATTGATATAGGAAAAAAAAGTGTTCGTTGCACAAACCTGGGATTCAACCTTCTTCGCCACGATATATATATATATATATTATATATATATATATATATATATATTATAATATATAATATTATAATATATATATATATATATATTATATATATATATATATATATATATATATATAGTATATATATATACTACCTTTTTCCCCAAGACTGGGGGTAACGTGCGTAACATGCACCGGAAACAGAAAAGTAGTAGAAGAGAAATATGACACAAGTCGAAAAGAAAGCCAGCCTTACCTTCCCTTCTATACCTATTAGTGAGAACTCGCCGTCGCACTCAGAAAATCCACCCTAGAGCTTACAGGACCACGACGGACCCTTACTATGGCAATCTCACAATGTGGGGTTCATCCCTTGGCCCAGGTGGCCAACAAACCATACACCCTCACAAAACCCTGCCATTCACTCCTGTTATGCCACACTTTTCTTCTCGCCCCTGCCAAACTCACATTCACTCCTCCAGACATTCTTTTGCTGACTCAATCCACTTTTTCTTCGGTCTCCCAGCCAGTCGATTCCCAACACACTCCACTATACATCCGCTTAACCAACCGACTATCATCCATCCGTTCCACTGACCAAACCATCTCAACGTATTTTCATTTATTCTCTCTTTTTTATCCCTTTTTCCACACCATAAAACTCTGTATACGTTCATTCCTCTTTTATCAATTCTTCTCACACCTAAACACGCCCCTAAGAATTGTCCATCTGAACACACTGTACTTTAGATCTATACCTCTTATTCCAGACCATAGTCTCACTACTATACATTAACACAGGTAACAACATACCCTCACGTAAGACCCTAGCTATTCCTTCTTGCACCATCAAACCCACACACATTCACTATCACCTCTTCATTACTGCCTATGTTATGCAGATTTTCGAAGTGTTCCCTCCACACTACCCTTACATCCATTTCATTTGTTACGAAATCACCATCCCTATTCATTATTCTAAGCAGATTCCCCTTATTCTTATTTTTAACCTTTCGCGCTTCCTTCCAGAAGAGCTTCCTATTGCCTTGTAAGTCCCCATTCATCCTCCTTCCAAACTGTTCATTTACCTCTTTTTTTTTTCCTCCTAAGTATGTACCTTTTAGTTTTCCTTTTTTCCTCTTATATAATTCTGAACATCTTTCTTTTGAAACCTCATCATTGGCTTTTAAGACATTCAACCACTCTTCATTTTTACTTTTAACGGCTTGTATCACCTCTTCATTCCACCACTCACTGTTAACATTCTTACTTCCTACTTTAACACATCCACATACTTCTTTTACACTGCTAACAACCGCTTCCTTCATTTGCTTCCAGATTTGTTCAGTTTCAACTGATTTACTTGTGAGCGCTCTTAAATACTTATCCTTATTACCTTGTTCTCTTATCTTCTCACTCTTAATTCTACCCACTTCCATCCTTATCACCTTCCTCTCCATCCAAGCCCCCAATAACTTAATTTTACATAAAACAACATAATGATCCAATAATCCCATTCCTAACCCCTCACTGATTTTACATCCAACACATACTTCAACATCTCCTTCTTCACTAACACAAAATCAATCATACTTTTCACTTCGATACCATCTCTACCTACACCAACTCTAGTATACTTATGCAAGAGAGCTATAACTATATTTAGTCTGATAGGTCCTTGTGTGGCATACAAAACCTATTCTAAACTTTAAAATTAAAGCTTAAGTTATTTTATTTATATAATTCAGGATAACTTTTAAAATAATTTTTTTTATTAAAGGAGACTTGACCGTCTTCATCGACAAATATATCCCAGTGACATATTCCAAATATATTATAGTGGCTGTGACATTAGGTAAATCTATTACCGGCCCCATACACCGGGTAAAAGGTCTCAGTTGAAACTCTTCTACTTCCTCCCTCATTCATATGCAAAAGTGTAAGAGTGCTTTCATCTAGAATTATATTATCCGGATTACCGAACACCTGCTAACCAGGGGGACGAAGACATGATATTTGGAGGAATCATTTCAGGTACACTAGTAATTGGAGCGCTAAATCCATAAAATTCTGTATGTTGAGAGCTAAATGAACTTTTAAAATCTAAAGAGGTTTCACCGGCTGGTTGGGTCAATGAGTCCAACTGGTCAAACAAATTACTGGAGTTTTCTGATGATAATGACCAATGCAAATGAATTGAGAAGAATGAATGAAAGAATGAATTGAGAAGAGATTTTCCTTCCATATCTACAGTATGTAAACCTATTCTACTGGGGTTTTCTAAAGCTGAAGGCGGGGATACTGGAACATTATAATTCTCTAAAACAGGGAAAGTAAGTATTGACGGTACTGAAAATGTATAGGATACTCGTGAGTATACATGTCATGGTAGTCCAACGAAGGTGTTGGAATTTCATCACTCGTAAATAATGTATCACTAACCATGGTCCCTTTTGAACTAGTGGAAACACACTCTGAAACATTTTTTGGTAATATGGAACTTATTAAAACTTGAATTACTAGGGGAATTTACAGGTGAAGGTGAAATTTCAACAGGGGGTAAAGAAAATCTAACTGAGGGAGGTGATGTTTGAAGTTGAATGAGCCGACCAGAAGGGTTATTAAGCCGTCGAATAATATAGGTTACCCGATTGGGATTTACTTCTACTATAAAAGGTCCTTCCCATTTGCTCTGGAACTTCATGGTAGTACTAGGGCCCATTCTAATGACTTTCTGAGCCACTTTTTGTCCCTTTTTATAGGGTTTAAAATTTGTACTACCCTCTTATCAGTACTGGGGAAAGGTATGGTTCGGGGAATGAGGCTTTTGCAACAGGAAGTTTGAAGGAGACATATCTATAGCACTATGGGAAGTTTTATTGTATATTTATCGAGGAGGACAGTTCTTCATTCCAGCTTGCGGGTTCTAATACTAAACACTTAAGTATCTGGATTAAGCTACAGTTGAATCTTTCGCACACCCCATTACTAGCTGGGTGAAGTGGGGAAGTTCATATATGTTTAATATTATTCTCTTGCATTACTTGTTGAAATATCTGGGAAGTGAATTCTGTACCATTGTCGGTGAGAATACAATTGGGAACTTTAGGAAGGGTGAGTACTTGGTGTTTCAATTTCTGGGACACTGTTAAACTAGATTTATCGGGGATTGGGGCACAACGACCCATTTAGAAAAATGATCAATAAGTACCATACAATATTTGTTTACTCTAAAAGTTTTTGGGAATTGTAACATCCATCACACACAAATCAAAAGGACAGTTTGCAAGGATCTTCAGCATAGGAGGGGAAACATTTGACAAAAATGTTTTCTCTACCTGGCAAACTGCACAACAGCGAACTACATCAAAGATTACTTGATTTACTCTTGGATGCCAAATTGTTTATACATTAACTGAAGTAATTTATTCCGCCCAATATGAGCACAAGAAACAGGAAGGCCTAAAACTATGTGCATCAGAAGATCTAGAGAAATCAAGTACAACAGGTCTCCTAATTTCGTCTTAAAATATAAAATCATTCTCAAAAATGATTCGAGATCAATGCATTCAATACTGTTTATGTACTTGTTGCCAGTTAAACATATGACTATGTTTTCCAAAACCTCTTAACATGAGCCTAAGATTGCGATCATTTGCTTGGTCATAGATAATATCTGCGTCATTAATATTCGTATTTGCCACGACTATGTTTTTTACCGGTAAGTGTATGCCATCGGCAACGACTAATTTTTTTCCACGGGGATGGATTAGCTGTTTATGAGCCATATCAGGAAGATAATTCCCTTTTAAAGCACATGTACCCATTATTAACGTATGGTCTTCCATATACTGATGAGCAACAGTGAAAAAAGCTGAAGGCTGGATTATAAAACCCATTTGAAAATTTAATTTTAATTCAACATAATGAGTAATCGGTATTCTCTCGTTGTTCCCAAATCCGCTTATGGCTTTTACGCCAACATTTACGGATGATACAAGGAAATAACTTCTGAGCTAATTAAATAAACCCTGGCTCCACTATCCACGAGGCAATCATAGCGCGATGTATCATTATCATCCAAGGTAACACAAACAATTAACGGTTCAATGTCAGCCTGACAAAGATTTATAGGAATGACCATGTCATCATACTGTCTTCCATATAAATCAGAGGGAGCGTTCTGGGGTAGGTAATTATTTTCATCAAGGATTTTCATTATAGTAGCACTCCTTTCTGAGTCTTGAACATGATCCTTCTCCACAGGATGACTCAGTTCCGTGGAGGAGTGTAGTTTAAAGCCCTAGCTTGTAAGCTGATCGGTTCTTCCCTTACACTTAAACACTAGCCCTCGTAATGGGACAATTGACACCAGTCACAGGGATCTAGATATTTACGGGGAGGACGCGAATCTTCCTTTCTACTTTCCGCCCCTTAATCCTTATCATCCGAGTTCCTTTAAGTCTGAGACACGACCTTCTTTACGACTTTACGGGCCCCTGGGGTGTTGTTCTTGGGCCATACTCGACAATTTTTGGAAAATCAGTCCTTGGTTGATTGGTAGTGTTTCTGGGAGGTTTCTTATATGAACATTTCATACAGAATGCGGACCACTGCAGAAGGGACAAACTATTCTACCGGTATTTTTAGGGGACGACGAAGGAGAATTATAAGACCTGCACTCAGCTCTTTTGTGGCCTTTCTTACAATAGCTACAAATACCAAGGTATTTGTAGCACTCTCTCATCTGATGTCCGACCTTCTCACAATATTCACAAACTTAATTTTTCTGGTCATTAGAATCAAACCGTGGTACATTCGCGCGATTGGAAACATTGTTGCGAGCTTTTGATTGGTCATAATAATGGTAATAACGGCTACCATATTGTATGATTTCTGCGGGGGCTACGGTATGAAATGTTTGATTGTCTATAACTATGGTTTTTGGATTTCTGCTGGTTATAACCTTTTTCTTTTAAAACATCCGTCCAACTAGGGGAAACTACATCAATACGAATGACTGAATCAACAGTCTCATTTAGATCCTCTTTATGTTTATCTTCCTTCCTATAATAAACCCGTCTGTCAACATCTTCATGGGAAGTCTGGTCAATAGAATTTGGATAAGCAATATTATCTGACTCCAATGAATCGGCGAATCCTACAATTTTCTCCCAGGGGGTTCTACTAACACGGTCTAACTCCTGCATCTTGATATATTTATGGATACTTTTTTCTATATACGGGGGCAAATTATATAAAAAAGCGGTGCGCAGTGAGTCGTGCTCACGCATATCAAGACCGCGGTAAGCTCCTCTAGCTAAACGCTCGAGTCTGAGGGCAAACATGCGAATACTTTCGCCTCTTTGCCTACGAGCAGAATGATAAGCTTGGAGCTTGTATTCATTCTTTTGTTTCTCTTCACCATGGAACCAACGTACTAATGTATCTTTAACTGAAAAATAATTACGATCATCCTTCGTAATTAATTGATACAACTGTAGGAATCGGCCTTCCTAATAGTCTTAACCACTGCTGAAGGGCATTGGGGCAATGAAGGGTACAATAGGCTTCAAAATCGCCCAAATATAATATGAGGTCCTGATTAGTCTCATTCTTATATTTACCCGGGTCTACCACTTTCAAACGCTGCGAATTTTTGACCAAATGGATCAGTATGCTAATAGCTTCTGTTAATAAATTGAGATGTCGTTTTATTTGGTGACCCGAATACAGGGGAATATAATTAATGTCTGGTCTTTGGGATGATTGTTGGGACTGAGGTTGTGATAATGTTCTGTACTGTGGCTGGGATAAACTAGTATTATAATCTCTTTTATTTCCATGCATTACATTACAGGGCAAATTCGCCGGATCAGGAATTAAATTATTAAGGAACAATGAATGTTCCTGTCTTACATACGACATCAGTGGTGCATTATATTACCTATTGGTATAAGTATTAGTTTGTAACTGAGGGTTACCTATCTGATCTTCTCTAATCAGACCTACATCTATAACTGGATTTGACCCAATTTCAGGTTCTATTCTATTGACAGGTATTCCTAGATGTGGCTGCCTCATCTCATAAGGAGAAATAGGGGAACCCACAGGCGAACCCTAATTGAATACTGACCTATTATCTGTACCTTCAGGAGGTATCTGTCTCTATCTAATCTATAATCATCAACAGGAGTAGTTGACTCTTGTGTATGCAGAGCCAATTTTTCTTCTATTACCTTTCTGTCTTTAGCCACTGAACCAGGTTATTAATCATAGGCATTGGCAATAACTCGTCAGGGGGCTTCTATTGCCCTTCTTTCACTTTGTTCTTTATCAATAATATTTTTTTCAGAACCATGTCTTGTACCTGTACATTGGTCATTATCAACTATTTGTGGTGTTAAGCCACCATTTCTATGTGACTCTAATGCTGGGGTATCAGATGGATCCATTTCTAAAGCTACATTCTTAAGTAGATCTCGTGGATTACTCAGATCCATATTATTGTGTGCCTATGCCTCTGCATCCAGGTAACTCAATAGAGCTCCCTGGTTGGAAGTGGAAATATCTCGTCTTTCTGACAGTGTTTTATGTGTCTTCGCTATTCACAAAAAGATACAAAGAAATACTGTGTATGTTAAAGAACCAATAGTGTATTTTTCATAATTGGAAACGATATATTGAATATTATAACGAAGTTCGAACCAGATCTAGGAAGTTATTTTACAAGTAAGCTCTACGCTGAGTATATATATATATATATATATAATATATATATATATATATAATATATATATATAATATATATTAATATATGATATATATATATATTATATATTATTATATGTTTATATATATATAGATATAAGTTATATATATATATATAATATTATATACGGTATATAAAAATATATATATGTATAGTATATATATATATAGAGTAATTATATATATATACTGTATATATATAACTGCGGTGTGTGAACAAGATCACAATCAAGCGCAACCAATCGAACAGGAACACAACGAAGTCCCTGTTCGGGAGCCAATTTAATTTAATTTAAGTATGAAGAGAAGACCTGATATAAATAATAACAGTCTCCAGAGCTTCGTATAGCATGAAGAAAAGATCATACGTCATGACAAATGTTAAACTTATGGGGATAATAAAGGAAGCGTGATCATTCTTTGAGGTTCCCTTTTCTCTGTTTACATATATTTCGGCGAGAATCACGTTTTGGAAAGCTGTTAATTCACTTGCGAGGACTGTTGATCTGCCTCACACCACACAGCGATGAATAAAAAGAAAATTTAGCTTTCTCCTGACAGAGGTAGATGCCTCTTGGACCTCGTATTGTTCGAGAAGTCGATAATAATGGAGGAGGTGAAGAGGCGGTTGTCTGAATCTTATTGCCTTTGATTATTACCGCAATATGTCAAGTAGTAGTGGGGAAAAATAATAAATATATATATTATATTATATATATATATATATATATATATATAATATATATTATATAATATATTATATATATTATATATATATAGTATTATTAATAGTAGTATTATAAAATTTAATTAAGTATGAAAATTAAACGTATTAGGATCACACAGGGTGATGGTACATCAGAATTACTTGTTTATCAAAGTTCAAGTTTCACTCGATAAAAGTTTATGCCCTGAGGAAGGCTTCTGCAAAATCACTAACAAGAGATCTGGTTCGGCAAAGAAAAATGGAATAACTAAGACTGGACAACAGTACAGAGGTTGTTTGTGAATTGATTATGCTTATTCATTATTTACTTAAATTTATATACAATCATTGTCTCATACGATCAGGGAGACGCATCTTACTGCAAATTCTATATTCAAACTTTGTGTTGAATCAGCCCAATGAATTGAAATAGTCCAGTCCGTAATTAGAACCGGCCCAGAATATAAATCTTAGCCCGGAAAAAAAACTTAAGCTTCGGCCCGTGAATAGAACCCTAAATAAATGCTAGATTTAACTTAATATATTTATTAGAATTATTATTATGTTATATAAGTGGTTTCATAACTCACCCTTCACACTGATGGTGAACAACCACGGAGGTCTTCAGAATGGTCCTAACTTCTACAGGATAAGTATCACCACCGATACTGTAAACATGAGGTGATGACAATTATTAAATAAAGGCATTAAATTCTAAAATATATATTAAATATTGAATGCTCCATACACATACCTTATAAGTCTATATTATTTCTTGGCCGATTCAATTCAACATTCATAATTGGCTACTATTTCCTCTCAATAATGTTTTTGGGGAATCAACAGTTATTTATATAATATCAATGTACAGGGTTCACACTTTCTGGGAAGTCAGGAAAAGTCAAGGAAAAAAAAAATTGGTCAGGGAAAGTCAGGGAAACGTCTTAAGAAATGCTGAAAGTCAGGGAATATATTCTCTAATATATATATGTGAGAGAGATTTGAGGAGAGGTCAAAACTATGGATGCCATGTTGTATTTCCAGTTGCATAATTGGATATATTTTTTTTCTACTGTATAATAAGACTTACGATAATTTGTGAAGGGGGTATTGAAGGAAGTGATAGGCGAGGAATGAACATTCCATAAATCTAATTCTAAACACTGTTTCTTTCTATTTTAGTTCACTATTACCTACTATTCTTCCTATTCTGTTCGTAGAGGTTGTTCCAAGTTCATCCTTTTGATTGAAGGTGATTGGTGTATAGATGTGTTTTAGACTGTATGACTTAATCTGTTTATATCTTCTTCTTTTTTAGGGGATTTATAAACTTTTTGAGGTGTTTTTTTTTTGAGGTTTGACGAAGTGGTTTTGGATTTTTTGTCCAGTTGAAGGTATTTATTATTTTTTTTATAAAATGACTTCAAACAACCAACAAACACTTTAACGACCAGTGGTTGGACGTCAAAACTGAACCGCACAGTTTTCAGGTGGTTGGGTAAAAGGACCTGATAGTTCCAAGGCATACTGTAAAGTATGGTAAAAAAGAACTTTGATCTACTAACATGGGTACGCCAAGCCGAAGTTCCACATTCAAGAGGGGAAAACTCATTTGAATAATCCAAACTCGGCAGGACCAACCATCATCTGAAAAAACTTTTTCGTTAATGTGTTCTAATAAATACAGAATATTAGTGAATAGTGTGTAGATGAAAAATTATGCCATTCCATCAACTTCTAATCATACTCAACTGATTGTAAATGACTGAGTGTTCTATTAATAACCAACCAAATCAGTTTATCAATAAGTTTCATCTTTTTTGCATTAAAGATGATGTACAAGATCTGAAATACCTATGGGCATTAAAGTTGGTGAATGATAAAATGTCTTTAAACTCGTGTGCAGATATAAGGGAAACATTAAATAATGTTTCCAGATAGTGCGGTAGCTTCAAATTTTAAAATGGGGCAGGTGAAATGTAAATATGTGATTAACCATGGACTTGCTCCCTGTTTTTCTAGAAAGCAAAAGCATAATACCACTACTTTGCAGTGAAGCTCATTCTACCCTTGAATTAAAATTCAAAATATTTTTGAATGGTGATTGTCTTTCTAAGAGACTTGATTAGTTTTTTTTTCTATAGTACCTGGGAAACAATGTTATGTGGAATTGTGCAAATTATTATTAGGACTGATATTTTCGCATGGAAAATGCGACAGTGGAAAGGAGGGTTTTCTATAAATTAAGCAATTTTAGTGGATGAATCGGGGTTGAAAAGAACAATAGTCCGATTTCTCAAAGAACAAGGCACAATGCTATAAGATCTCATGAACAGTATTCATAAAGTTCCTATCACTCAAGAAAAAATGTTGACAATGTAAGAGCTGCCCATAGGAGATATGAGAACAACATCTCAAAGGAGTCAAAACAGAACAAGAAAAAGAAGATAATAAAAAAGGTTTGAAAAAAGAATTATCCATACAGATCTATAAACTTGAGGAGGCATAGAGAAGAATGTTAAAAACTTAAGCTTTGACAGAAGAAAGACGCTATAAATCAAAAAATTCAGATGCTTGAGAAGAAAAAGTTAACCTAAATCTCCCCATTTAGAACTTTTGTGATCACAGTGGACGTTATTCACCTAGTCCATTAATGTAAGCTTTTAATTTATTTCCTTTTTGTATAAATAAAACTGTTTACTTTTGGAAAAAATAAAAAAGGAGTGCGTTGGACGCTATGGGACGTTACTGATTCTAAAAAAAAAAAAAATATTTTTTTAAATTCATCCATGATGATGAACAGTTTCTAAAGTAAATTTTCAATAATTTAATGTATGAACTGAGTAAATAGGCTGCAATAATGATTAATAGATATTTTATACGCCTAAAGTAACGAACACGCTGGTCAAGGTTGGAAAAGTAAGAAAATATTGCCAAAAGTTGCGAAGATGCGGTCAGGGAATGTCAGGGAAATCAAATTCAAAATTTCAGTGTGAACCCTGATGTAATACTAAAAAAGGTAAAATCATTAATAATATTTAACCAAGGTACCAGTAAGAACATAATTAAAGAATAATATGAAACCACCATAAACCAATCTAACCATTTGGATATATATCCATCTTAAAGGAATGAGAGGAGGAGAGAAGGAGTTGTGATTCTGATGAATGACCTGTGACACAGAGCTATGATGGATTTTGTTTGTGTGAGTACTAGAATTCTAATGGTTAAATTTAGGTTTGAAAAGGTCAAAGTATGTGTGGTTATAACATATGGTCCATCTGAGGGTAATGTTGAGAAGAGTATGATTTCCATGGATAATCTGAATGATGTTTTGAATGGAGTGAGTAAAGGTTTCACATTGATTGTGTTGGACGACTTACATGGTTGAATAGTTATAACTGGTGCCTTAAGTGTTGCGAAAGGAAATGAGAATAGTAGGCAGGTTGTTGATTTCTGCGAGAAGAGAGGTATGTGTGTAAATAATACATTCTTCGGGCACAAGAGTATTCATAGGTATACGAGAGTTGGGGTAGGTAAAGATCGTTTCAAATTGAAAAGTATGATTGATTTTGTGTTGGTGAAGATGAAGTATATGATGGAGGTTAAATCAGTGAAGGAGGTAGATATGGAATATCAGATCATTATGTTTTTTATATAAAATAAGTTAGTGGAGGCATGGATGAAGAGGAAAGAGATAAGGAAGGAAGTGAGGAGAATTAAGAGTGAAAAGTTAACTGAACAAGGTTATAAAGAAAAGTATATGAAAGCACTTGCAAATAAATCAGTTGAATGTGAACAAAATGAAATTTAGCATATCTGAATGGAAATGAATGATGTCTTTGTTAGTAGTGCAAGAGAGGCATGTGGATGTACTAAAGTAGGAAGTAAGAATGTTAATAGTGAGTGGTGGAAGGAAGAGGTGATGCAAGCGGTTAAAAGTAAAAAGAGATTTGTTGGTGAATGTGCTAAAAGCCAATGGTGAGGTCTCAGAAGAATTGTGTATAGAAATATATATAAGAAGGTAAAACGGAAGACTAAAAGTTGCATACATAGGAGGAGAAAAAAAAGAGATAAATGAACAGTATGGAGGGAGGATAAATGGGAACTTACAATTGAATAGAAAACTCTTCTGGAATGAAGTACGAAAGGTTAAGAAAGAGAGAAAGAATCTTCATGGAATAATGGATGAATGGTTGCGAGGAGAGTGTTGAGGGAGCATTTCGAAACTCTATATAACATTGGCAGTAATGAAGAGGTGGTAGGGAATGTGTGTGGGTTTGATAGTGTAAGAAAAAATAAGAGGAAATTAGTAGGTTGGAAGTAATAGGTAGAGTAAGAATGTTGAAGAATGGTAAATGAAGAATGGAGGCGAGATTGTGATTGACTGGCTATGGAAGTTGTGTAACAAATCGCTTATGTAGGGTATAGTTTCAAAGAATTGGAGGGGTGCAGTAATAGTACCCTTATTTGAGGGTAAGGGAGATAATGGGAACTGTAGGAACTATTGCAGAATTAGTTTATTGAGTGTTGTAGAGAAGATATGTGCTGGTATTTTGTTCGAAGGAGTGCTTCTAGGGACTAGGGATTGGCGAAGAACAAGTGCATTTAGAAGTGGTTGAGGTCGAGTAAATCCAATCTTCACATTGAAACAAATGATTGAGAAAAGGAGAGAGGAGAAGAATAAATTGTGTTTAGGTTTTATGGACTTGGAACAGGCGTATGACAGGATTAATAGAAAAGCTCCATAGCAGATGTATGTGATATATGATGTTAGTGGTAGACTTCTGAATGGAATCAGCATATAGCAGAACCGCTATACCTCAGATTTTTATAAAAATCACAGCAGAGAATCTAAAAAAATTATAATGAATAAGAAAAACAAAAATGGGTGACGTCTTTAGGAAAAAAAAGTTACAGCCTCAAAGTTTTTAATTTTCCTATAGAATTTTCTCATAAAAAATAAAAAATATATATTTTTTTTTAATCACAGGATATACTCTAAAAAAAATAATAATGAAGAATAAAAAAACGAAAATGACTGATGTCTTTAGGAAAAAAAAAGTTGCAGCCTCTTAAAGTTAAACATTGGCTTTCTTATAAAAAAAAATTAACTAGCCTCGTGTTCGTTTTAGAACCATCCTGGTTATGATAAGGTTTGTTAAGTATACGCAGATTTACTCTGGGTATACCTAACAAAACATATCATAACCTGAATTAGAAGGCCTTAAATGAGACCTAACCAGGATGGATCGACAATGAAAAGTCTATGGGAGCAACTTTGAAAGGCTGTAACTTTTTTTCCTAACGACATCACCCATTTTTTGTTTTTTTTTTATTCTTCATTATAAATTTATTAGAGTCTATGCTGTGATATTTACAAAAAATCTGTAATATAGCAGTTCTGCTAAATACTTACTGAATCAAAAGAATGTATGACGATAGTAAAGCATGTTTAAGAATGAATGATTGACTGTGAATAGTTTAATATTAGTAGTGGAGTGAGGCAGGGATGTATTATATACCTCCTTCTCTATTTAATTTGTATATGGATGGGGTGATAGGGGAAGGTGCTAAACTGATGGAGAATGGAAGAAAGTGAAAGGTGCCCAGCTTATTGTATGCTCAAGATTTGATTTCGACTTACGTCATGCTCTTCAACTTAACGATCTTATTTCCATGCAGGTTATGCATCCTACCCCGTATTTGTAGGAATTGAAGGAAGGATAAAGAAATTCATATATATATATATATATATATATATATATATATATATATATATATATATATAGTATATATATATATAATATATATTATATATATATTATATAAAAAATATAAAAAATATATATATATTATTATATATGATATATATATATATATATATATATATATATATATAAGTGTGTGTGTGTGTGTAAAAAAGTCCAACTCCACGTCCTCATCGTTCACCCTGGATAACTCTAATGGAGCAATGGTTAGGTGGCTAGGGCAGGACAGGTCTAGAAAGCCGCTGCCTGAATGAGCCTCCTTGCATTTCTCAAGGACCAGCCTCAGATACACACAGACCTTTTGGAAATTGACCCTTTAAACGATTTTGGAAAACGAATAAGGACAATTCTTCGAACAAATTTAGATGTGCTACACTAAATGTGGCTACATACAGTGGAACGGAGTAAGAGATCTTGGATATGATGAAGGAGAGTAGGATAGATGTAATGGGACTGGCGAGATGAGGGTGAGGGGAGAGGAGAGGGGTAGAGATTTGGGGGAGGATTTGTGTTGATGTATAAAGGTATAGAGAACGGAGTCAGGAAGCATGGAGTAGGTATGATAGGGGGACTGAAGATGTTGCCAATTTTATAGGGTGTGGAGTGTATACATGAGAGGCTTATGGCATGCACTTTCAAGATGAAAAAGAAAAATTTATAACTTTCAGTTATAAATTATAACAGTTATAACTTTCAGTTGTGTGCCTTAGCAAAGGCACACAATGGAGGAAAAAAGAGTTTATGAAAATGATGGAAGAGAGGGTGGAGGTGGGAAGAAGAGAAAATGAGATATTTGTGCTGATGAGAGACTTAAATGCAGGAGTGGGGAGGAGAAGAAGTGAAGTGGAGAGGATATTAGGGCCGTATGGAGAGGCCTTGATAGATTGATGCATTAGAAAGGATATGAAAACCATAAACAGTTTTTTACATGCATAGAGATTCACACAGGTTTACAAGGTGCAGATGGAATAGCACAACAGACAAATTTGACCAGAAATCGATCATAGATAATATCATTACATCAGATAGGAGAATAGTACAAAATGTAAAGGTATTGCCTAGAGTGTCTATGGACTCTGATCACAGATTGTTTGTGGCGGATTTAAGAATGAAGGCTGAGAGGCTGCAGGCGGGGGAGAAAAGGAGCGTGATTAAAGTGGAGTTACTGAAAGAGCAAGGAAAAGGGCAAGAATATGAAGAAAGATTGAATGTAAACATGGAACAGATGTTGCATGCGGAGATAGTGGATGACATTCGGAATGTAGTGATAAAAGCAGTAGAGGAAATCCTCAGAAGAAGATGGATAGGAGGAACGAGAAAAAGATATACGCGATGGTGGAATGAAGAGGTTAGAGGAGCGGTGAGGGAGAAGACAGTAAAAATGAGAGAGTGGCTAAGAGATAGAATGGCTCAGTCAAGAGCTCTTTACGTGGTGGCCAGAAACACGGCGAAGTGTGTGAAAAGAAGAGCAAAGAGGTAGGCAGCAAAAATTGTAGTGGAGGGGCTGAAGGAGGACGCGAGAAAAGGAGGGAAGAAAATCTTCGATTAGCAAAGACTTATCTGCGATTGAAGAAAAAAGTAGCGATCATAAAGGATGAACAGTGAGAGGTGTTACTAAGATCGGAAGATCTAAATAAGAGATGGACAGAATATTTTGGAGAACTTCTGGTTGAGGAGAGTCATGAGATGGAGAAGGAGGGGGGAGAAATGAGACCAGGGGAGGAAGCAGGGGTAATTACCAAGGAAGAGCTGGAGGAGGCCTCAAGGAAAATTCACAACGAAAGGGCCCCGGGAGAATATGAATTGCCCATAGAAATAATAAAAGAGAGGGAGTGAAGGAAGCAGTGCTGAAGTTTATCAACAAATGGTGGAAGGAAAGTGAGGTTCCAGAGGGATAGGGAAAAACCATCATTAAACCAATATATAAAGGAAAGGGAGACGTGAGTGAATGTAATAATTACAGAGGTATTTCGTTATTGGATCACCTGGCGAAAGTATACGAAAGGATACTTGAAAGAAGAGTTAGGGCAACTGTAGAACCCAAACTTGGGGAGGAGCAGTATGGGTACAGGGAGAATAGAAGCACCACATATCTTATGTTCGCCCTGAAAATGATAACGGAAAAGACAATAGAATACAAGAATAAGGCTTACATCGCATTTATAGATCTGAGAAAGGCATTCGATTTGGTGCCTAGGAAGTAATTGTTTGAGGTTTTGGAGAGAGATTACGGAGTGGGTGGTTACTTAAGAAAGGCTTTGGAGAGTATAGATAAAAATGACAAATGTAATGCAAGAACTGGATCTAAAAACGAGAAATGGTTTGAGGTGTGAGCTGGCATTAAGCAGGGAAGTGTATTGTCAAAAATTCTGTTTGTAGCATATTTGGATATAGTAAAAAGGGCAGTGAGGTAGGAGGTGGAGGACTTGGATGGAGATGTGATTTCTTGTGGATGACCTGGCATGCTGAAGTGAAGACAGAGAAACTGAGGAGGATGGTGTTGGCTTTTTCTAACAAACTGAGAGAAGCGGGCTTATGCATGAATGTAGATGAAACAAATTATGATAGTAAGTAAAGAGGAGGGAGAGGAGCTGGTGTTGGAGGTGGATAGTGTGGTGATTGAAAACGTAAAGAAATACAAGTATCTGGGGGGATGTTTGGTAGAGAGGGAGAAGTGCTTGGAGATTGCAACAGATTGATAAGTACGAAGAACATGTTGAGCTTTGCTATTCTACATCAGGGATAATGAGTGGAGGGGAGGCGAAGAGGATAATTTTTTAGAGCATTTTGACACCGGTCCTTCTGTATGTGGGTGGAAACATGGAGTATGACAACAAGAGAGGAGAGCAGAGTGCAGAGTGCAGACTGCTGAAATGAATGTATTGAGAGCGATGGCCGGAAAGACCAGGAGGGATACCTTTAATAACGAAAGTAGATGAGCAACACTAAGGGTTAGGACATTTGGAGAGGATGGAACGTGGCAGGGTCGCCAGGAGGAGGTGGGACTGGAGAATGGAGGGAGATAGACCAAGGGGAAGACCACGGAAAAGATGGAAGGACTCCGTAGAAGATTTGCTGAGAAGACATCAAATGTCATCTATGATTCAGCTGATCGAAGAACGGGTCTTGGAAGATAGAGGGAAGTGGAAGAAGAGGTTGGCCGTGTTGACAGGTTCATGAGCCTTCCTAGGAGCGTATGCAAGATGTAAGATATATAGGTATATATGGAAGATTAGGGTAGAGATTATTGAGATTGCACATGAGCCGATTGGAGATTCTTTCTCATTTCATTTTTTTATTTCATTATTATATTATATATATATTATATATATATATTATTAATATATATATATATATATATATTTATATATATAATATATAATAATATATATTATTAATATTAAAAGATATATTTTATATTAATATATATATATATATATATATATTATATATATGTACGGTGATACCAATATCACCAAATTTCTACAAAAGTTAATTGGTTTAGTGTAAATTTTGACCTGTTGAGAAAAGAGACCTTGCTCCCAATCGTGTAGACGTTCTATTAAGTTTCCTCGTGATCGGGTGTCGTCGTTCTCAATTTCTTGGATGATGATATCTGCTTCGATGAGAGTATTAACTTTGCCTACCGGGATAGTTGCCTGGGACCAGCTTATGCGACGCGACTCTTCTTGATCACACTTCAGCCACTTGACCTCTGTCTTCCACTTATTTCCTATATTCTCTAGACAATGTTGGATACACTTTGGAAGTTGTTGGGTATGAAGAAGAGGTACTTTCATCATTATATATACAAATTTAATAGTAGAATATTTTGATCCGATGGTCTGATCAATCCCTTGTTCAGATGGATAGCCCTGCGATGATTCTTTAAACAATTTATGACTGAAAGTTTGTATATTTATCATTTGAAGAATTAGATCTAGACCTGTAACGTGTATGTTTAGTTACCAGGTGCTCAATGAATTAATGTGACTTAACTTTAAATTCAATATCGTTGGATTTTCATTTATTGAGTGCTTTTCTGCTATCCAAATTTTCGGTTTTCGTCGGTAGATGGTTGTTCGTCAACGTGACTTCTCTATGATAGATTAAGATCCTTCCAATCCGAACTCAAATATGAGTTTAGAAATGGGACACACAATATGAAATTCAAGTGGTCCTGTGATATGGAGCATCAATTGGTACCGTGATATGGAGCGTCAATTGATTCCACGATATGGAGTTCAATCTTTGATCACAAGGTATGCAAATTAAGTGGACCCTCGATATGAAGCCCTGTATTAATACATACATTAGTCTCTTGTTCATTTATCAATTCATCTTCAATTATTAATTCATTTTATTTTCCAGTTACTCACCCTTCCTGTTCATAGGATGACTGCGAGGGGCGTCTTGTATACACGATCCAATGGGTTCCAAATAAGAGTTCTGCAGGATATGAAATGCTTATTATTTATCTTTTTATTTACTTTTACTATTACTCTTTATAGAATATTCCTATTGATTACCCACCTAGATGGTTATGATGGATCTCTTCGTTTCTTCTATTTTGAATTTAGATTGCATCTGACTTGTGTATTTCTTCGAATATTTGTTGGAGACGTTCTTATTACCTCTTTAATTTTTTTATTATTTCTCAACAGTTTTTGTACATGTGAGTATTTATTAACAAATGATTAATAAGTAGATTTTTTATTAATTTATCTATTTTACAAATGCAATTTAAATTTTATCTTTCTATTTCAACCATTTACTAGAAATTAATATGCATTAGTATATATTCATATAATATGTGTAAAGTAGTAAGAGTCCATAAATTATCTCATGGTTTTTTGTGCTCGCTTCCATGGACAAGCAGCGATGGACAGCAGAATTTGTTCTTTTATTCTCACATTTAATTCCCACACAACTAAGCCCTCCCTCTATCAATACATTGGTAACTTGATTCAAATGGGGATACTCACACGGAGAGAGAATAAAGGTGAGGCTAGCAAGAGTTCATCTGCTTACACAAGCCATTTGTTTCATTCTTGGAATATCCATCGAATCAGGTACTACTCTCTATCTCTTGTTGAATTCTTACATATATCCAGATAAGTAGAGCTGCAAATATTAAGAACAGCCACTATAATAACGTATATATATACTTTTTCATTTTCCAATAACCACGCTATGAATCTTTACCACACCAATTTTGGCAACCATTCTGGATATACAATGTATTTAAACTTACCATTTTTCATATTTCGGTTTATTATTTTTCAACAGTAGTTTTCAATTATTTCTTCTTTATCAACTAGGTGTCTTGGAGAAGGGAATCACTTTTGAGTGGTCTTTATAAAAATTACTTTCCAATATTTTTACTCCTTTCTGTACTTGTATTGTAAATCCCTCTGGAGGCAAGGATATTGCCATCAGGTTCGAAGTCTCTAACGGTTGAGAATACTGTTCATTTTGTTCATCCTCATCGCCGACTGCATTATTAGGCATGATTAATTGTTAGAATTTTTAGAGGGCAAGGGATCCATGACATAGAATTCCACAGCTAGGTACCTTAAAGAAAAAAGTGATTAGATTCGGAGCAACATTTAATATATTTGTTACAAGTATATGGGTCATTACTCTATTTCATTTATTATCTTCTATTCATAGCTAAGATATTTAATTAATTATTTTAATTATCATTTTTTAACTGTCATTAAAATTATTCCAATATATATCATGAACATTATAACTAAATATTACATTATCATTAAATTAAATGATAATTTTAAGGTAGCCATATTTTAGATTTCCTATTCATATTAATTTTTAAACAAAAAGAAAAAAAATGAATTAGTATTATTAGAGGTGGCTTGTCGTCGAACATATTCCATTGGTGTAGACATTATGTAGGGTAAATCCTCTACAAGCCCCATCCGTCTAGTGAAAGGCCTTCTAGTCAAATCTCTTATTAACCCGAGATCCTCATCATCGACAAAAAAGAGGGCTAAGTCACTATTATCCAACTGAACATCACGAGGATCTCCCAAAACTTCACCCACAATAGTAAAAAGGGGCTCTGTCGTATCAGGTGGCATCGACATCTGACTGTTTTCTTCCATCGTTGATAAATGACTCCTTCTGTGGTCGAATCCAACAGAAGTTTGTAAAGGGGATTGATTTAAATCAACCACCAGATTGTAAGATACCACGGCGAACCCTTCAGTATCCACATCTGAAGTCTTTTAATTTCGTTGATTTATCAATATTTGACTGCAAAAGCGAAGTATCTTTCATGGCTACTGTATGCATTCCAATGGAGTCTGGATTTCCCATTAAAGACAGCTGAGAACCAACGTTAGGTGGACTAAAACCTAAAAATTCAGTATATGTTGAATCAACTGTGATAACCCATCTCCACTTTGGTAACAATAATCACCTCGTTTATTCAAGTCCTCTTGATCTTCCTCTGTAGTTGATGACCGCTCATAACTCGGTCTATCCAAAAAATATGAATGAAGAGAACAATTCCTAGTAGTACCTTTTTTCAAAACTTCCGTCTCTTCTGAAGGCTCACACCTCAGACCAGGAATTCGTTCTTCCGGTTGATTAGTATTCAGCCTTGACGAATTTAAAATAGAAGGATATTGGAATTTGATTGGATATTCCTGAATATACATATCATGATAATCCAACGCCGGTGTCGGAACTTCATTCGGAGTAGAGACTTCTTCCTGACCCAGCCCCTGATTCGAATTATCAGGAGGACGAATAGGACTGACCGAATTAGGTATAATTAAGCTCCCCTCGGTAGTAAAATCCTCAACAGGGGGTAATACAAAATTAACCCCAACATTAACATTATAACTTAGGTCATCAATATCAGGACTACGCAATCTCACATGGGGGGACAATTTGGTAAGCCCCTCTGTTAAATCGGGTAAATCTTTATAGGTTTCCATGGACATTGTTCCAAATTGAAAAAAATCCTAACTCGGCTTGCTTCCTCTTAGATAGGTTCAAAACTATCATCAAACAAGGACAATTCTTCTATTGTTTCTTCGTCTCATCTAAACAATATCTTTCTGAAGTGTACGACGAATCGGTTCCCTTTTTATCATCACACTTTTCATGTTCCATTATCCTCAAGCATCTTTCCCATGAGCTTCTTTATTACGCGGCAATATTACTTCTTAAATACTCTGGGATGTCAATCATCTCGCAAATGGGAAGAAATGTCTTTTTGTAACTATCACAAGGATTTATGTTAAATCTTTGAATCATATAGGGTTACCACTATTATATGACTTCTTCATTACAAACGGACCTCCAGTTTTATACGAAATTTATTACGTACTAGGACCAGTGCGAATTACTTTCTTAACCACCTTTGTCCCTTTTTAAAAGTGCGAAATTACACTACGATTTTCCGTATTGGGATAAGGTATGCTTGTGAATGGGCCGTAGTGTAGTAAAAATTGAAGGAGAAATATTCAGTTGCACTATGAATGTATTATTGTAAATTCAAAATCGACGAAGTCATTTCCTCATCCCAATTGCAGGTGTCCAAAACTTAAACACTCAGTACTGAATCAAACTACGATTAATCTCTCCAAACTCATTGCTAGGCTGGATTGAAGTGGAGATGTACGGACATGTTTATATTGTACTCCTTTAAGCACTTGTTGAAATATGTGGATGTAATCGGGTGCATTATCTGTAGAAGCACGCTTTGTACTTTTGTAATAACGGACAGTACTGATGTTTAAATTTATTTGGATACATTAAATGGTATTGTTTCCCTATCGGTACCACCGCTACCCACTTCTGAAAAGTGCATCAATAAATACAAAACAAATATTATTTCCCTATGACACGTTTTTTGGAATTGTATTAAGTCGACATGCGCACAAAAAGATCAAAACCGCACCTCAGTGAGGAATTTTCACATGCGGGGGTGTTAATTCGCATGAATATGTGTTCTGCATCTGCGAAGAAATTGAGCACAACAAACCCCATCGGATTATAAATTGATTGTGTCGAGGATTCCAAACTGTTTAACTTGTACAAATTGCAAAGCTTAATTCGCCCAATATAGGAGCACCTCCACAAATAAATGAAGATTTAATGATACATGTAATCAGCAAGTCCGATTGAAATGACTATCATCCGGTAATTGTCCTGTTTTAGTCTTATATAACATCCATTTTAAATACTATTTGAGATCTTAATCCGGTATTGCGATAGACTATTGCAGTAAACCGTTCCTCTGCCATCCCAACCTTTATAATAACTTTAATGATTGTTCGATCATTTGATTGATGTACAACGATATTGCTCTTTAAATTATTATATATTACGAGTGTATTGTTATAGAAACCAAATTCGTTGGTATTAAAGATTCCTCTCTAGAACCGTAGGTAGACTTCAGCAACAACAGTCAGGTTATTTCCAGTTAATCGAATCAATTGATGATTAGCCATGTCTGGTAACAAGTGATTATCCCTTAGAGCACATGTTCCCAAGATCACAGGATGGTCTCTCATATACCGATGAGGTACAATAAAAAATGCGGATGGAGGTGAACTAAATCCATTTTGAAAATTTACCTGTAAGTCAACATAATGGGTTACAGGTACACGTTCATCGACTCCAAATCCACTTATGGCTTTAACCCCCACTTCGGCGGAAGGCAATAAGACTTTATCTTAACCCAACAAAGGAATTAACTCGGAGCTAACTAAATTTATCCCGGCTCCACTATCAACTAAACATTCATATTGAGTGTTGGTATCACAGTCCAGAGTAATACAAATCATTAATGGCTCTACGCCCGCTTGACAAGATGGAGCGATATCAAACATCTCTTCGTCTTCAGTCTTTGAAAAGAGTCATTATTTCTTTATTTATTTTTTCTCACATCGTGTGATTGAGGGTCCAATGTTGGAGTCTTATTATAGACGCCATACATCTCCACAAGCAACGAGCTCATTTCGTGAGGAAAGAGGAGTTCAACACTTGACCTGGGAGTTACGGTCTTTTTCTGTTAACCCAAGACACTGGCCTCATAAGTAGCAACATACAGGTACTCAAAGGATTTAAATTAAGGTGGTCATAGATTCAGATCTATGTCTGGGACAAAATGCACCTCTTCATTAGGGTCTGATCTCCTATAATTTTGAGGACGAACCTTTTTTACCACTCCTGGCAATAACGCCATTTTAGGTGATCTTTGGTGGAACCTGTTGTTTTATTTTCCGGCATCTTGGTCTCCGATCTTTGAGGATTTTCCATTATATCGAGGTCGGTGATCGCTGTCACACTTCAATGCGAAGAGGCCTTGAAAAAGGGCATCTTGATTTTGGAACTCCGGGTAGAAGATGACCGGGAGCCCATATAATGGGCATTTCAGTTCTTCGATGACTGTTTCTTGCACCAACTCAAGATTCAAGTATTGTAACTTCCATCCATGTATGACCCTCTTTTCACATTACACAAATGAGCGTTCTGTTTTATCAATCCGCATCACCTGCG
>JABUQX010023044.1:7500-45176 GCA_015478945.1 Trachelipus rathkii | reverse complement strand
CTTGATCACAATAAGTAAAAAAGATGGCCAAGAAAAAGTCATGAAAATTCACTTGATGAACGAAATTTCATGCTCGATGCGGATAGGGCCAATATTGAATGTATCTTCTTTGAAGGACGAAAAGATTCCACTAAAGTTCTTTACAAGCAGATAACTCACAAGTCATCAGTTTCCAAATATTGTGGGAAGAGAGCATTACACTGTTTAGCATGTGACCAGTGGAAGAGTGGCTTAATGAAAGGGAAACCTTGCTGAAGTTTTGTAACAATCTTGGGGAATTTCTTTAAAAGAAAAACAACAATTGATAAAAGTTTGCAGCTATTGGTGGTAACTCAACGAATTTACACTGGTAGGAAGGAGAGAGGTCACTGGCATTGGGTTGAGGACAAAGCTGTATCGTAACTCATCTGGTTGGTTTGTGCTCTTCATATTAATGAGATACCTTTGTGGCACTTATTCACAGAGTTGGATGGAAAAAAACTTTGCATAACAACTAAGTGGAGTGGTAAGTTTGGCAACATGCTTGATACTGCAACAGACTAAGAAATCAATCGCACTCATTTATGTCATAATATGCCTTTCCAGGCCTTATGGTTCCATTGAGATGGACTGTTGTCAAACGATTCTCTCTATCAGATCAGGCTTATGGTTACAGAATATCAGGCCATAAGGACAGGTGTACTTCCACTGATCTGGGCATTATCTAGAAATGGTCATGTAACCCTCTCGGTGGATTAAACAAGTAAACAAATACAAATAGAGATTTGAGGGCACTATGGCGTTTCCAACATTGGCGCTTAATGGCAACAACTTGAGACGATTAACAACTCTTGGATGGAATACATTGTTTGGCGTTTACTATCCCTTCTGGTTTACAATCAAATTGGTCGAAATTTTATTCATGAGGTGAAGGACTTCGCCGCATTCTTATCAATTGAAGCTCTAGAATCTCAGAGGCAAGTAGCAGATATTGTTTTGCAAACAATCCAACGTTCATCGTTATTCGCTGGTTTGCATTTAGTGAAATGGTGCTTCGGACACTTTTATGCTCGGAAGACCAGAAAGAAAGGAAAGCAGGGTCCAGAAGATAATTGAAATTAGGAATGAAGATGATGATACCCCAGGAGACCTATCTGTTCGGCCTAGGAAAACACCTTCAGTATCTCCAAATGCAAATTCCCTTTTGGAACTGATAGACTGGTCAGAAAAGATATGAGCCTCCAGCTTACTTTGTTAAAACTATAAATATCGAAATAAGAGTTTGTTGGAAGAGCCAAATGCAAGTTCCAGAAGGGCCATGTCATGGTCAGTCATAGGAGCTGTGTGAACTAGTAACAGACGGCTTCGGCAAAGTGATTTATTATGCAGAAACGAGAAGGATTCCATTTAGAGGCCAGGAAGGCAAGCGAAGAATAATGTTCTAGGAATGAATTAAAGCAAGATTTGATGATCTTGTTGTTTGAAGCTTTTAACATTTTTTACACTGTTTTCAGTGTTTGATAATAGAGGACAAAATATAAATAAAATTGTTTGAGTTCATTAAACCTTTATGAGCAACATTTTCTATGGGAAAGTTATATTTAAGTTATCCCCTTTCGATAATTTCAATATAGCATTTAGAATCAAGCGCAAATTTACCAAGGGAAATGTTTATTAATAAGGAAAAACCTTTTAAATTATGATATTACACATCAAAGGTAGGTTGTAACGTAGTTCACAAAAAAAACACGAATTTTTATTGTTTTGCTTCCAAATTGACACGCTCCTACTAAAGAATGTTAACATGAATGGTGGAAAGAATACGGCTGATGCAAGTGGTTCAAAATAAAAAAGAAGTGTGGTTGAATGCTACCTAAAGCAATTTGATGAAGTTTCAAAAAATGAAAGATGTTTTAGAACTTAATATAAGGATGGAAAATAGGATATTAAAGATGCATAACGTTAGGGAGAAAAAAAGAGGTAATTGAACAGTTTGAAGGAGGATATGAATGGGGGACTACAAGGGAATTGGAAACTCTTCTGGAAGGAAGCGCGAAAGGTGAAGAATGAGAATAAGGGGAATCTGCTTACGGAGGGTATAGTTCCGAGGGATTGAGAGTGAGAGCAGTAATAAGGTACCCTTATTAAAGTGTTAAAGCGGCGGATAAATATAAACTGCAGGGAATTATATGGGAATTAGTTTATTGAGTGTTGTAGGAAGATTATATGCTGTATTTTGGGTTGAAAGAGTTGCATTGAGCGATCTGAAGACTAATTGTGTGAAGAACAAGGTGGGTCTAGAAGTTGGTAGAGGTTATGTGGATCAAATCTTTAACATTGAAACAAGTGATTCAGAAAATGAGAAGAAGAATAAATTGTTACTTAGGTTTTATGGATTTGCAACAGGTGTATGAATAGGAATTAATAGGGAGCTCTGTTGCAGTGTTGTGATATATGGTTTGTTGGTGCAAGCTTCTGGAATGGGAATCAAAAAGTATGTTATGATGATAGTGAAGCGTGTGTAAGAATAATGGAGTCGAAAGTGATAGTTTTAACATTAATTGTGGAGTGATGCAGGGTTATGTTATGTCTTCTTGGTTAGTTCAATTTTGTATGTGGATGGGGTTATGAAGAATTAGAGTTCGGGGTGGCAGAGGATGGGTGGCAGGGAATGATGGAGAATGGAAGGAGTGGAGGGTGCCCTAACTATTACTATGCGGATGATTTGTTTGTGTGGGCGAATCTGAAGAGTTTGAGAGGATTGGTAGAGAGAGATGTGGTAGGGTGTGTTAGATGGGTTTGAAAGATAACGTCAGATAAGAAGTTAAGATTATGGTTGGTGAGTTTGAAAGCAGTCCTCAGGTGAGTTATGTTAGATGTGAGCAGCTGAAAGAAAGTGCCTGAGTTTAAATATTATAGAGATAATTTATATGTTTGATCAAAAGGGGAACGATATGGATGCAGAGTATAGGTAGGAAGATAGTGAATGGCAGGAAGGGTGGCTTGGTTGCAATTAAATGTTGGTTGGATGTAAGGACTAAGTTTTTGAAGTGCCCTAGGGCTGTACTATGAGCGATATGTTGTTTTCCTGTGTTAATGTAATAGTAGTGAGACATATGGTCATGGCATAAAAGTATAGATCTAAAGAACAATGTGTTCAGATGGACCAATCTTAGGGGCGTGTAGGTGTGAGAAAAAAAGAAATGATAATGAGGATGATGAAATATGAGAGAGTTACCATCGGGTGTGAAGTAAGGGGAATAAATGAGACGAATAAATGAAGTACGTTAAGATGGTTTTTTCATCATGTGGAAGGATGGATGATAGTCTATTGGCTTAAGAGAATGTATGAGTGGTGGTGTGCTGGAATCGACGTCTGGGAAACGAAAAAAAGTGGATTGATCAGTAAAAGAATACCGGAGGGGAGGAATTTGTTGAAGTTGGCAGAGGGTCAGAAGAAAAGGTGCCATAATAGGAGTGGAATGGCGATGGTTTTGGAAGGAATATGGTTGTTGGTCCACCTGGGCAAGGGATGAACATCACATTGACGAATGCCATAGTGAGCGTCCGATCTCGGTCCCCGTGCAAGCTCTTAGGCGGGGATTTTCGATGCGAGGTGTCTCACTAAAAGGATATAAAGGGGGCAGTGAGGCTGGCTTCTTTTCGACTTGCGTCTATTCTTCTACTACTTTTCCGGTGAATTGCACGCACCTTACACCCAGTGTTGGGGAGAGAAGGGTAGGTGATGATGATTGATTGATGATGATGATGATGATGATTATATACTGTATAGTATTTAAATATATAATATTATATATATATTATTTAATATTATATATATATATATATATATATATATATATATTTATTTATATATATATATATATATATATATATATATATATAATATATATATATATACCGTATATATATATATATATATTATATATATATATATTATATATATAATATATATATATTATAATAGTATATAATATATTATATATATATATATATATATATATATTGCCAACTAGATTCCTTATGCATTTAAATATATGTATATTTCGATATCTGAGCAACCCTTGTTTAGAAAATAAAGTAATGTGACAAGAAGGTATAGAGAAACAAAATATTCAAATACAAAATTGCATTTTATATTTTATTAAAAGTATACATGAGAATATTTTCGTAACAATTCCTTCAATTTATTATTATTATTTAAAAAAAAATTTATCTGAATTTAAATAGAGAATGACTGCCACCCTCTCGCTTTGAACTAGGCAACGGACAACTTTTTATAGCACATGTCCTTTATATTTTATTTTTATTTTTTCTTATTTATTATATTATATTAAATTTAGCTGAAATTAGAAACAGTGTGTGAGGAGTGAGAGATTAAGCACTTCTCCGTGTAGCCACCCGATAATATGTATCTGCGTTTTCAGTCATATATCTGAATATTTTTAGTCCTTTTATTCACTCTTGCCCTACAGCGTGAGCGGATGTTGTTACCGTGTTATGTTAGTAAGTGAAACTTGATATGGAATAGAGGTATTAGATCTAAGATGCAGTCTGCCCAGAGGGGATCTATTCTGAGGGGCGATGCTGTGTAGTGATTAGTATGAGAAATGAGAGTGTTAGGGAGCTGTCTAGGATTAGTTATTGAGATTGTGAGTGTTTAGGGTGCTGTGTAGTTGAATTGGTATGAGGGATGCGAGTGTTAGGGAGCTGTATGTTGTGAGTGTTAGGGAGCTGTCTGTTGTGAGTTGTTAGGGAGCTGTCTGTTGAATGAGTGTTAGGGAGCTGTCTGTGGGAAGAAAGTGTGAATGAGGGAACGTAAAATTGTGTATATAAAATGTGTTTGAGTCATGTGGAAAGGATAGATTGGCAGTCGGTGGTTAACCAGATGAATAGGGTTCGAGTGTGTTGGGGGAATTGACAGGGTGTGGACCTAAGAAAAAGAATTGAGTCAGTGAATAATGTCTGAAGAGGAATGTAACTTACAGAAGCTAGAAGATGGTGCATAATAGGTTTAAATGGTGTGTTGCTTTTTTTGAGGGGAATGGGTTGTGGACCTTAAACCCAGGTGAGAAACCTTACATTGACGAGATACCATAGTGGGGATCTATCGGTGTTCTGAAACCCACAGTGCTGAACACTTTCCCATCGCTGAGTGATTAACATTTAAGGATGGGGGGAAGGGGTATGGCTTTCTTTTCCAACTTACATCATAAAGCTCTCTACTTAAACTACTTAACTATTCTGTTCCCCGTGAATGTTGCGCACCTCACCCCCAATTTCTGTGCGGGGGGGGGGGAAGATAAGGAAAAAAATAAAGAGAAAATAAAAATTACTTTTCTCTGCAACAGTTAATCCGCCAGTCTATTAAATTTAATACTTTTTCACTGCAATAACATTTCATTAGATATAAACTTTAGTGTTTCTGGATTCAAGTTTAGGTTATATATATATATTTGGTTTTGTGTGTTTTATATATATATAATATTAATATAATATATATATATATATTATATATATATATATATATATATATATAATATTATATATTATTATATATATATAGGATATATATATATTATATATATATCATATAATTCTAAGAGAGACCAGAGAAGAAGTGGATTGAGTCAGTTAAAGGAACGCCTGAAGGAGAAGGAATTGAATTTGGCAGAGGGAGAGAAGGAAAGGTGCACTTAACGGAGTGAATGGGGGGTTTGTGAGGGGGGTTAGGGGTTTGCCCAGGGGATGAACCCCACATTGACAAGATACCACAGTGAGGGTCTCTCGTGGTCTTGTGAAACCCTAGGGTGGTTTTATTTGCAACTTATTTTCTCATCGGGGATATAAAGGGGGACGGTAATGGGGGAAGGGGCTTTCTTTTTGACTTGAGCGTCATTCTTTTCTACTATTTTTCTGTTCCAGTGTATGGCTAGGCACCTCACCCCAATCTGGGAATAATAATATAGATAATAATAATAATAATAATAATAATAATAATATAATAATAATTAATAATTAATTAAATAATATATAATAAATATATAGAAGAGCGCAGTGGCTGAACCGCAAGAGACTTTCGGCCGACCTGGACGAAAAACTTCAAAATCTTCTCATCCTCCCCCAACCCCACAAGAAACTGTGGGTGGACCGCGACAGCGCATATGCACCGCCGCCGCTTCCAGACAAATCCGAGATCATTCCAAGGACTCTCTACCCCACTCAACTTTATTTCTCCTTCTATCATCATGAGCTACTTTTCAGACTGTCTCAGCCTTACTCCTAAAAGCCAGTGACACAGAAACAAAACCCGGACCTACAAACTCTAACATGTCCAATAAGCAACAGTAGTATGGAGAAAACTCCACAAATTATAATAAATGCAAACAATGGATCCACAAACACTGTCCAAATCTCACCACTCTACCCCTTCAAAACCACAATTGGACTGCAAGTCTGCACTCCACCCACAACAACCCTCCACAACACACACATCTACACAAACACACACACACTAAACATATTGCAATTCAACACAAACGGACTTACACAACAAACCGCAAAGAATTAGAAGTCTTTCTAAACAAAACATAACACATAGCCATGATAACAAGAAGCCTTACCTACCCGATAGCATATCCAGGAACCCAAAATTCCTATGGCATATGATGCCATCTTTCACACCCCAATCCCAAAAACCACATTCTACTAACCCTTATACACAACTCACAATCATGCACACACACACTTACAAACTACAACAAGCATTAACGACATCACAAAACAACGGGATTGCAAATAATTGAATTAACAAAAAAAACCAATCACAATCTAATAAACTATCTACATTTCTTCCATCCACAGCTAACCACAGATGCCCAGAGATTACAAACCAAACTTCCCCAAAATCTCCCAATCTCCCAAATCTCAAAATGGGAGGCGACTTCAACGCTCACCACCCTACATGGTACAACGCCCAAGAAGCCAAACCAAAGAGGAACCTATCGATAGCGACTTGAAAACCTCAACATTTAAACAACACAAACGAAGCACACTAGAAACCCACTAACATTGCACATCAACTGAGACATACTACTATGTTCCCCAAAATTTATACACACAAAACTCCACTGGTTAACACAAACCGATCTAAACTCGACAAACTACCCATCATCATAAAATACCAAAAGGTCAACAAACCAAACTATTTCCACTCAGAAAAGCAACACAAACTACAAAAATGCAGCTGGAAACAATTCACCAAACCATAAGAAAACAGCATACATCATAACAATATTACTTAACACTCAACAACTCAACAAAGCAATAAAAAATAGTTCATTCTCTAATCAAAAAGCAGCTAGCAAAGACATTCCCTAGAGTATACCATAAGAACAGATGTTACAACTCAACTCAAACACTGAATAGAAAATAATCAAACAATGCACTCGCTCAGAAAATTACCACCCACATCACTCCCAAACGAAGAACACAGATTATTTATCGCCTAAAACACCGCAAATTATAAACTTTAACAAACGCATATTTTCAAACAACTTTACCAATTCTTCCTCCAGACATCCAACACACCGAATTAACACCAGAATGTGAAAGACAATAAATACACTGAAAAACTCAACTAATCAACAAACACACACTCACGAATCCATCAAAAACCCAAACGCACAAAACCCCCAATCCAACAAAAACAACACACAAACATTCTCGTAACTCACTTTGCAAAGCATTCAAAAACCCACACCCTCAAACAGGAAAATCATCAAAGCCCTCAGGAAAATAAAACTCAGACGACCCAACAATAGAAATAACTACAACTAACCTAGAAAACCTAACAAAGACAACAAAAATCACCTGCATCTGCACCTCGGCACTTGACCAACAATCTCAAACATTACCGCCTCAAACACCTAGGGAACACGGCTTTACCTTTAACCATAAATATTGAAATATACAAAAAATCCATCATCCTAAACTTCATTCCCCTTATCTGAAAAAGCCATCATTATGCTCAAACTAAAACCAGAAAAAGACCCCTCTTACCCTTCATCAAATCGCCCCATCTCTCTATTATCAACCCTATGCAACTACTAGAAAAAAAACTTACTAAGACAACTACACACATCACCAAACACAAATTTCAACCACGGTTTCAAACAAAACCACTCACTTACAACCGCACTTACAAACATTATACAAACCCACAATCAACAGCCTAAACTCAAAAACAACTCATAAAACAATAATCATAGGAATCGACATCAAACCCAAGCCATCGATTACAGTACCCAAACATAACTGATCCACAAATAACAAAATCTAACATCCCCACTAACCTAAGAAATGGATTTCCAACTTTTTATCAGAACAGCACAAGCACAAATACAAACAAACAAATGCCAATCCATTAACAGTAAAACATACATCTAAAAAAGGGTCTACAAGTACAATCCCTCACACTTTATTCACCTAGTTACGGCCGATCTACCACAACCACAAACAGATCACACAATCATAACACCCTATCAGAGATGAAATCACCATAGCCACTACACCACCAGAACCTAAACACGGCCTCAAACCTGACACAACAATCAACCACTTCAAAGATGGCTTAACAGAAACAGAATGTCCGCCTCACCAAAACAAATCTTCATTACATTAATCACCACCGACGCCAACTTGGCGCCACAACCCCACAAGTCTACCTAAACACACATTACTATCCCTTTAAACAATAACTCCAATCTACCTCACAAAACACACAGGACAACATAATTTATCTGCAAACAAGAAACGTGAAATATATATAAGAACCATCGGCGGGCACAAACTTCACAAAACAATAAACCAACTTCCCCACCATACGAATAACATACACTACATTCGCCTGACTCTAAACGTATGCTTGCTTCCCAACTTGGCACACCACTACATACTAAAAATAAAAAGAAACTCAAACGGCACAAAAACAAAAGCTCATAAGAATTCATAGCGGATGCACATCAACACCCACCACAATAAACATCTACACGAAGAAACCAAAATTTTACCATAGACACAGAGCTGGACAGATAGGCACACAATTTCTTTTTCTCAAAACCGAAACACGAATGCTACAGTGCAACTCCTCTAACCACCCACCAAAGACTCGTAACAAACCTCCTTCACCAGCTCTATATTCACACCATAATTTCTGAACAACATTCCACCTTTACCTAAACAACACAACATACATCAAACAAATCCACAAAACACTAACAGAAAACCACTTAAGACGCAGGCCACCAAACATTTTAAACAAACACCACCAGAAATAGCACCGGAATTGAACTCGCTACCAAGAACCAGTCAGTCATCCTTGGCCAAGATTAAGATGCTGGGCCACCACCCTAAAATTGCCAATACTACAACCAGAATTCACCTTAACCAAACCACCACAAACATCTGTCAAAACGTGTAACCAGGTTCCGGTGTCGTAGCGACTATGTATAGTGCTTAACCTGATAGCTTGAACTATACAGTATTTAATCACACATCCCACTTCTTTCTCTCCATGTTTACTCCCACTATCAGCTCTTTCAATATGAACATAACATCCCGGAGGTCTCTGGAGGAGACCAGTGGCGTCGGCGGGGTACCATGAATGGGGCTGAGAGCGTATATATATATATTATATATATATATATATATATATAATATTATATCATATTATATACTATAATATATATATATATATATTATTATATATAAAATATATATATATATATATATATATATCATATAGGCTATATATACCAGTATTATATATATATATATATGTACTATATATATATATTATATATATATAATATATTATATATATATAATATATATATATTATATTATATTTATTTATATATGGGAATGAGGTTTTCGTAAGGAGAGGGTAATGGGGGTAGAGTGAGAAGTTGAATAATAGTTAAATCTGCAGGTATAGATTGAATTACTAGTGAAAATGATCAAGAGGCGGAGCGATCGATGAGTGATTTGATTTGGATTTGGAAGTTGTTGTAATAAAGCGTTTTATGGAGGGTATAAGTTTCCAGGGATTGGAGGAGAGCAGTAATAGTTACCCTTATATAAGGGTAAAGGAGAAAAGGGGAACTGTAGGAAATTATAGGGAATAAGTTTATTGAGTGTTGTAGGGAAGATATTATGCTGGTATTTTGGTCGAAAGAGTGCCGTTGGAGCGAGAGACTGAGGGACTGATGGTGAAGAACAAGGTGCGTTTAGGAAGTGGTAGAGGATGTCTGTATCAAATCTTTAATTGAAACAAATGATTAGAAAATGAAGGGAGAAGAAAGAATAAATTATATTTAGGTTTTATGGATTTACAACAGGCGTTGATAGAGTTAATAGGGAAGCTTATGGCATGTTAGTGAATATATGGTGTTGGTTGGAGGCTTCTGAATGGAATCAAAAGTATGTTGACGATAGTGAAGCATGTTGTGGTAAGAATAAATGATGTCAATGGTGATTGGTTTAGGATTATAGGCGGAGTGAGACAGGGTTGTGTTATGTCTCGCTTGGTATTCAATTTGTATATGATGGGCGTTATGAAAGAATTTGAGGTGGGAGTGACATAACATGGTGTTAGAATGATGGAGAATTGGAGCATGAGTGGAGGGTTGCACCTACCTAATTAATGCGGAATTATTTGTTTCTGTGTGGAATCTGAAGAGGTTTGAGAGGATTGGTTAGAGGATTTGGCAGGTGTATGAAAAGAGGGAGTTTGAAGTTAAGTAACATAAGAGTAAGTCATGGTTGTGAGTGGGACAGTTCCTCAGTGTGAAGTTTGTTAGATGGTGAGCAGCTGGAGCAAGTGTCTGAGTTTAAATATTTTAGGGTATGTGTTGGATGAGAAGGGAACGGTATGATGCAGAGTGTAGATAGGAAAGTTGTGAATGGCAGGAAAGTGGGTGGTTGCATTTAAATTGTTGGTGAATGTAAAGGGACTAAGTCTTGAAGTGCGCTAGAGTCTTACATGAGGGTATGTTGTTACCTGTGTTATGGTAGTGAGACTACTATCGTCTGGAATAAGAAGTATAGATCTAAAGGTTAATGTGTTCAGATGGACATCTAGGGGCATGCTAGCGTGTGAGAAGAATTAATAAATGGGAATGAACGTATTAGAGAGTTCGTGTGGTGTGAGAAAGGGGTAAATGAGAGAATAAATGAAAGTTATGTTGAGATGGTTTGGTCACTTGAGAAAGGATGAATGATAGACAGTTGGTTTAAGCGGATGTTAGTGGAGAGTGTGTTGCGACCGAGCGGGCTGGAGGGACGAAGGAAAGTGGATTGAGTATCGGTAGAACGAATGTCTGAGGAGGGAAATGTGTTTGGGCGGAGGCGAGAAAAGCGTGGATAATTAGGAGAGACTGGCGGGGTTTTGTATGCGGGCATGGTTGTGGCCACCCTGGGCCAAGGGATGGAACCTTTACATTTGACGATTTAACCATAGTTGAGGCCTGTCGCGGGTCCCAGAAGCTCTAGGGTGGATTTTCTGTCTGTGACGATCCTTACTAATTAATGGTAAGAGGGGGCGGTAAGGCTGGCTTTCTTTCGACATTTGTCATACTCTCATACTGCTTTTCTTTTTCCGATGCTTGTAGCCTCCTTACTCCCACTCTTGGGAAAAAAGGTGGATAAAGAAAGAAGCAATATATTATATATATATAATTATATATAATATATATATTATATATATATATATAATAGAATATATAATATATATATATTATATATATATATAGCTATATATATATATATATATATATATATATATATATATATTATATATATATTACTGTATATATATATACTCTTTATATATAATATATATATATATATATATATATAATATATTATATAATATAGATATATATATATATATATTATATATATATTACTGTGATATATATATATATTATATATATTATTAATATATATATAATATTATATATAATATATATAATATATATATATAATATATATATATATTATAATTATAATTACTCAAAAATGTTGAACAATTTAAAATGATATCATTGGATTTTTAATATTTATGAACCCCAAAAACCCCAGGAGTTTTTTACCCATCTAGACTTATTATGACTTTCAAATTAAAAACCTCAGGATGGAGCGAAACAACACTAGCCTTTGCGTCTCTATATCCTATGATATAATTATAAACTTTGGTTATATCTTAGAAGTCTTGAATTAACGTAACCCCATTATTATCATTTAATTGATAAAAATTGAGGGGAAGGGGGGGGGGGGGGGGGGGATACATAATATCTGTAAACAAAATCAACGATAGTACAAGAAGGATGCACTACTACATTCTTTCCAATCCACTCTCCATTCGATACCATGACTTTCATCTTAATAACACAAAATATGTCGATAAGAGTTAGTCCGATCTCTACCTCATATTCTTCTTAAATATTCAAGGTACATCTTCTAATTATTTCAATCATTCTCATTTGGCATTCTTTGTCTTACAGTAAAGTTTCATTTACCTGTCAAAGATAATAGGAAATTTTAAAACAGAATAGATTAATAATAATAATAATAATAATAATAATAAAATAATAATAAATAATTTAATACCTGATTCCTTCAGGCTGTCTTCCTGCCTCTGGCTCTGACCATGGTTTCATCAATATATTCGAAAAGTTTCTCAGACTATCTCTATTATTTTAACTATACATTATGGATTAACCAAATGATCAATCCAAAAATATAAATGTGCCCTTAATAAAAAATCTTAGAATGAAATTAAACATCTACAATGAAATTAAAAATCAATTAAAAAAAAAAAAAAATTTAATAAAATGATTAAAAGATTTTTTTTTTCAAAATGCTGAAGATGTATATAATATTACCCAGCCTATATACAGTATAAACATTGACAAACTTAGACAGAGTTGAAATTAACTATACCATATGAAAAGCATTCATGTATTTATCTAACTTCTTATAAAAAGGCTGATATGTGCCACATCATTGCTATCATGTCATGACGAGCAAAGATACAAAAAAATATTAGCTGTATAAGTGGTATGAGAAAAATAATGTCTTCAAATTCACAGTTAATGCTATATTTAATTATTCTTATTAAAACATTAAAAATATAAAAAAAATATTAAAAACAGATTGAGACAGATAGAAGCACACAATGGGACCTATCGCAGACTAGTTCATTAGATCAGCTAGAGTATTTGAAACACTTCTTACCGTAATGTGAAGTAACATTGTGAGCCAGGAGCAAGAAACTGGCTATCTGTAAAAGTATTTGGAATCTATCTCTTTTTCAGATCTTTACGGATAAAATAGGAAAGTCATTTGTTAAATTGTTAAGGTTGTCAGACTTAGGTAAATGTTCCGTGCAGTGGTATGTATAAGATGGCCATTGAAAACATTGAAAGTACAGGAGAGACAGTAAGAAACCACATGGGGTCTATCAAGACTGGACCCAGTCACACATAGAGTACGTCTAATATAACATAGTAGTTACTGCATTCATAAATTTATACTAGTAAGCTTTTTGACCCAGATGGTCCAAGGACCCCCACAAAATACGATGCACTATTAGACTTTAATATTAACTAACAATTGAGTATGGCTGATGAAGTTAGAGTTTGAGCGAGAATTTAGGACTAGTGACCATAATATAATTAGATTTAAAGTGAATGTGATATCTGGGCCCAAATTGCAAGTTAATAAAGGAAAGATCATAGATTTCCGATAATTGGCGAATCTTTACCAATTTCGAAGACATGTTGGTACAACTGCTGGATTAAAGAGTTTAAGACCAAAACTGTTTATCATGTGGGACATTTTAAACAAATTTTAATGAATATTCAGTCAGTATGTTTTTAAAGATAAACCCATTAGGGTGGCGAAGAGTAAACCTGTTTGGTGGAATAGGAGAGATTAAGAGAGAAAATTAATGAAAAGCGTAGATGTTTTAAAATTATTTCAAGGGTAGTATAGGGAAGATGAATTTAGGAAAATTATAGGGAAAAAATAGAAATGAACTTAACCAGTCAATCAGAAAGGCAAAGAGAGAGGCGAAATTAATTTAGCAAGGACGGAATATAATTAAGGCCTGAAGAATTTTTTTATGGCTTTTATAAATTTAAAAGTAAGAATAGGCCAATTGGTGAATATAAAAATTGAAATGAAAATTAGCAGTTTCAGATAAGGAGTTGGTCACCATTTTCAATGCTTATTTTTGCTATCAGTAGTTACTGAAGGAAAGATCTAGATAATAGTCAGAGACTAATATGTTTCGTGTATGCATAACAAATTAGACTGACAGAATTTGATTTATGTAAAGAATTAAACGTTTATATAGATCATCATTGATCCAAGTAAAGCTGCAGGCCCTGATGGTATATATATGGTAGATTCTGAAAGAGGGTAGTACCGGCATTGCAAAGCACTGTATTTGGATTTTTAAAGCGATCTATAAACATTTGGTGAGGTACCGATGACTGGAAAAACAGCATATGTATGATGTGCCTATTTATAAGAAAAGGTAGGTAAGGAAGATTTTGGGAAATTAATAGGCCAGTTGCTTAAATCTCTGGGATGGTAAAGGTTCTGCGAAAAGTTAAGGGAAAGGTCATTATAGAGATAATTTAGAAGATAACAGGGTATTGTTATGACTCCCCAGCACGGTTTCAGAGAGGGGTAGGTCATGTCAGACAACCTTTTAGAATTTATTGGAATCACATTTTACTGACTGCATGGACAGAGGAGATCCAGTTGATTATTGTATATTTAGACTTTAGCAAGCTTCTGCTCGAGCTGACCACATAGGCTGATGAGAAGTTTATTGCAATGTTGGTATAGGTGGAGTGGTACATGGTTTGATTTAAAGTGGCCACCACAGTTAGGAATGGTGAAGGATTATAAAGATTCAAAATGATCTGTGATTAAAAACTTCTTGGGTGGTGTGCAGTAATGGCAAAATGAATTTTATTATGTAAAAGTGTAAGTTCTTCACCTAGGTTACTCAAATAAAGTTTTAACTACGATATGATGGGGATTGGCTTTGAGTTGTGGACCAAGAAAAAAGATTTTAGGGTTGTGATATAAGTAGTATATTTGAAAGGAGGCTAATCAGTGTTTGGGAAGCTAGAAATCACTAATAAGATGTGCTGGGCATAATAAACGCATTGTTGTTTACAAGAGCAAGGGAATTTTAAGTAAACTGTATAATGGCTATGTTAGGCCAGAATAGAGTATTGTGCACAAGTTTGGGCCCTATATCTAAGAAAGACTTAGATATGCTAGAGCGATTGCAACGTAGGAGCAACAAGGATTATTTTCTGGGTTTGAGGGTAAGAGCTATGAGGAGAGGCTGAAGGAGTTAGGAATAGTTTTCTGTAGAAAGGCGATTTCTAAGAGGGGAACATGATACAAGTCTACAAAATATTTACAGCTCTTGGTAATACTGAAACCAATAAACATTATTTCATAGTAGAGCACTTGACGGTGACCAGGGGGCATAATAAGAAAATAAGAAAGAAAGAATAAGCAAGATCTTGATTTAAGAAAGCATGCATTCAGTAATGAGGGTTGTTAAATTTTGGAATAGTCGGCCAGAGGAGGAGGTTATTGAGTGTGACTCAATTGCAAACATTTAAAAAAGGGTTGGATGGGTATATGGATGGGTTGGGTATCATATAATATATTTTAGACGAAGCCTAATTGGCGGGTTTTTAGTTACAGTATTATGTTCAGACTGCAATTGCATTACCATAACTTAGTTTTAATGCATGTGGATGGTTTTGGTATCATAATAGTATATTTTAATTAAGCCAAATTGGCTTAGCATGGGGATGACTTGGGGTTCATATATGATATCATTAGTTTTTGACTAAGCAAAATTGGTGGATTGTAGTTACAGTAATTTGACAAGCCCCTAGGGTGCTTTGTGGATTTGATGAGCATTGTTTGGTTAGTGGGTTGACTGGGACAGTCTCTACAGGCCCGTGTGGCTTCTTACTGTCTCTATATTCTTAATGTCTAATGCCTATGCAAAACCCACGCAGCACCCTAGGGCTTGTCAATATCTTACAAGGTATACACCAACTTACGCTTGTTACCAAAAACAAAAAATTAAGGATCCGGTTCATGCTAACCACATACAAGCTTTAATAAGTTTGTCATAATTACAACGTTTCACCTTAACTAACTAAAAACAAGGCAATTTGGCTTAGTCAAAATTTATGGTACTATATGATGCCCAAACCATCTATATGCCTATTCAATCCTTACTTAAATGTTGCAAGCGAGTCCTTGAGTGTTAGTGTACTTTAAAGGTGGATGTTTTGGGAAATGTTTATGGGTCTTATTGTGCAAGTGTTTGATATGTGACAGGTATATTTTAGAAATATAGAAAATATAGTTAGTAAGAAGCCACATAGGTCAATCAAGATTGTCCCTTTCAAACTAAAGTAGATAATTACTCAACCCCTACACATGCAGCAGGTAAAACCCACACTGCACCCTAAAGCTTGTTAATATATTAAACAAAGCAAAAACTAATATATACGGTACACCAAATAGTACCTAAAAGTAAAACTATATAGCTAAAGTATATGCTAACTATACTGTATATATATACTACAAGTTTAACTTTAACAGCTAACTAAAAACCTATCAATTTGGCTTAGCCAATATAGGTACACTATATTATACCCAAACCATCCATATACCTATCCAATCATTTCACATGCCGCAAGTAAGTCAAAATAACTTCCTGTGGCAAACTATTTCAAAAATTAATAACCCTATTACTGAATGAGTATTTTCTTACATCAAGATGGTATGCCTTAATTTTCATATCATGTGACCTGGTCCCCTTTCTGTGGTCTATTATAAAGAATTTCTTGGTCTCATAATTTATTGGTCTCATAATGTGAATATTTTGTAGACTTGAATCATATCCCCTCTAAGAAATTGCGGTAATAGTCAGTTTCCATCCATTCACTCATTATTTCTACTCTATTGAACCTATAAACATTTAATTTACAGAAATTATTAAAATAGAGTCTAAGTGCGGAAGACCATTTTTGTACAATAAATTTACAAAACTAATAATTATACTATGAAAGTATACTCAGCTTTTGAAATTAGGCCTCTTATCCTATGACTAGGGATGCATAAAAACTATTGACTACTGAAGCTTTCATTCACATTTTAATGATAATTGATAGTTTTTTTCTGATTATCAATGATTTGATAGTTTTTTCAACATACATTTTGAAGTATAATTATTAGTTCTTTTGTAAATTTATTGTATGAAAATAGTCTTCCCCAATTTATTAGAGTTTTAATTATTTCTGTAACTTTTTTGCTTATAGTTTCAATAAGGAGTTTGTTGTTTTTGTGTTTTGTTACAGAGAGCGGACCTCACCAACAAAGGGCATATGCCGTCCCTCCAGGCAGACAAAAAACTGCCCTTCAGGCTACCACGAGCTCAAGGCAAGTGAACCCACCTGCACGAGAGCCCGTGGCACTCTCCAATAAGGAGTAATTGGGCGGAAGCTGACTATTACCGAAATTGCCTTTCTACAAGAAACTCTTTCAGCCTTTCCACACAGTTCATACCCTCAAAGGTAGAAATCCTCCTTGTTACTCTACATTACACTTGCCCCAGTATATTTGTGTCTTCTTTTCTTAAATAAAGTGCCTAAACTTGTGGACAATACTCTAATACTGGTCTAACATAGCTATTATATAGCTTACATGCTCTTACTTGTTATTGTATTTGACATTGCAATTTATTATACCTAGCATCCTATTAGCTTTATTCCTTGCTTCCAAACAATGATTAGTAACTTTCAGATTACTTCTTATAATCACAACCAAATCTTATTCTTGGCCCAGAGACTCGAGCTAATCTCCATTCAAACTGTAGTTAAATTTTTCACTTGAGTAACCTATATGAATACGCGTGAAGTTAGCAGTTTATTTTAACAAGCAAAATGGACTGGCCTAGAATATGCTTCTGGTATATACCATAGATTTCCCCCTAACACTTTTCACACAAACTGATATAGACCTGTTTATTTTTTTAAAGGCAAAACCTATATTTTAGATTTAAAAAATAAAATTGAACAGGATTAAATAATTTCCACCATAATTTCACTACTTTCGTAAGCATTCTTATTGCACTGTTCAACCCACCCTCATTTGCACACCAATTTCTCAATATAAGAGCAATATTTTGCGAATAAATGAATACTTAATCTATTCTAAATAAATAATTGTATAAAATATATTAAAATTTTTAAATATTAATGTAAAATATTATAAAAAAATTAAACAAAACTTTAAGTTAGGGGAATTTTATACACGTATAAAAAAAATCTCGTCAGAGTCTCAAATAGCCGAAAAATCGCGCGCGCGAGTGGCATAAACAGGGAAAGACTTTTATCAATGGGATTGCTAATTCTGCGGTAACTTAATATATGGTAAACTTTGGTCCCTCTTCCGTTTGTGTCACTTATTAGACGTAAACCAATCACGAAGATGCTTACATTCTTATTAGACGTACACCAATCACAAAGATGCTTACATTCTTATTAGACGTAAACCTATCACGAAGATGCTTACATTCTTATTAGACGTAAACCAATCACGAAGATGCTTACATTCTTATTAGACGTAAACCAATCACGAAGATGCTTACATTCTTATTAGACGTAAACCAATCACGAAGATGCTTACATTCTTATTAGACGTACACCAATCACGAAGATGCTTACATTTTTATTAAACGTAAACCAATCACGAAGATGCTTACATTTTTATTAGACGTAAACCAATCACAAAGATGCTTACATTCTTATTAGACATAAACCAATCACGAAGATTACATTCTTATTAAACGTAAACCAATCACGAAGATGCTTAATTCTTTATTAGACATAAACAATCACTGAAGATGCTTACATTCTATTAGACGTAACAATCCGAAGATCTTACATTTTTATTAACCTAAACAATCACGGAAGGTGCTTACATCTATTGAACGTAAACCATAAGAAGATGCTTAATTCTTCTTAGACGTATACAATCAGAAGATGCTACACTCTTATTAGCGTAAACCAATCAGTAAGATGCTTAATTCCTTATTAGACATAAACAAATCAGAAGATGCTTACTTCTTATTAGATGTACACCAATCACGTAAAAAGATGCTTACATTCATCTTAGAACATACCAATCACAAAGATGCCTTAATTTTATTAGAACGTACCCAATCACGAGATGTTAATTTTTAATTCAACGTAAACAATCACGAAGGCTTACATTTTTTATTAGACGTAAACATACAAGATTCTTACATTCTTATTAGAATAAACATCACGAGATCCTTACATTCCTTATTAGACGTAAACATCATCGAGATGCTGACATCTTATTAGAGGTCCACCATCAACGAAGATGTTCATTTCTTATTAGACTTCATCAGGAAGAGCTTACTTCTTATTAGACGTAAACCAATCAGAAGATGCTTACATCTTATTAGACGTACCCAATCCAAAGATTGCTAAATTCTATTAGACGTAAACCTATTCACGAGATCTTACTTCTATTAGAACGTAAACAATCACGAGATGCTTTAATTTCTTATTAGACGAAACGCAATCACGAGATGCTTAATTCTTTTAGACTACGTAACTCAATCACGAAGATGCTTACATTCTTAATTAGACTACAACATACGAAGATTGCTAAATTCTTATTAGATGTACCCAATACGAAGATCTTAATTTTTATTGAAACGTAAACAATCAGAAGAATGCTTACATTTTTTATTAACGTAAACCATGCATGAAGATGCTTACATTCTTATTAGATGTACACCAATCACGAAGATGCTTACATTTTTATTAAACGTAAACCAATCACGAAGATGCTTACATTTTTATTAAACGTAAACCAATCACGAAGATGCTTACATTTTTATTAGACGTAAACCAATCACGAAGATGCTTACATTCTTATTAGACGTAAACCAATCACGAAGATGCTTACATTCTTATTAGACATAAACCAATCACGAAGATGCTTACATTCTTATTAGACGTACACCAATCACGAAGATGCTTACATTTTTATTAGACGTAAACCAATCACGAAGGCTTACATTCTTATTAGACGTAAACCAATCACGAAGATGCTTCATTCTTATTAGACGTAAACCAATCACGAAGATGCTTACATTCTTATTAGACGTAAACCAATCACGAAGATGCTTACATTCTTATTAGACGTAAACCAATCACGAAGATGCTTACATTCTACTTAATATGTTTGTGACCAAATTTTTTGATTCTCGATGTTAACAAATCAAAATTAAGAATGCATCTAATTGATACTTTTTTTTAATTTCAACATTACCAATCAGCATGTCTGCTATTGCATTCAAAATTTGATAAGTTGATTAAAAACAAAAGATGGTCAGTCACCCAGTAGCAGAAATTAAAATGCTTGAACAAGATTGCTTTTAAATATATATATAATATAATTAGTATATATTATATTTTATTATAATATATATTATATATATATATATATATATATTATATATGATATATATTAATATATATATATATATTAATAATATATAATATTATATATATATAACATATTATATATATAATATATATATATATATATATATATATAATATTTATATCTAATATATATAGTATTATATATATATATATATATTAATATATATATATATTATCATATATATATATATATATTAAACTCTAAAAACAAAATTATATTTATATATATATATATTATATATATATATATAATTTATATAGGCACAATTTTGTAGAAACTGTACTGTGATACGAAGATATAGTCAACCCTCACAAAGGCTAAAGGTAGTTCCATGAACTCCTAAGTTCCTGATCCAAACTGGTATAATCAATGAAAGAATTAATTTAGGTAAAGTTAGTTAGGTTAGGTTAAGTAAGTTAGGTAGGTTAGGTTAGGTTAGGTTTAGGTTAGGTTTAAGTTAGGTATCGGTAGTCACAGTAAGTAGTCTTACAAATATGCTATAATATATATATATATATATATATATATTATATATAATATATATTATATAGTTATAATATATATATATATATTATATATATATATATATATATATATATATATTATATATATATATATATAGTATATATATATATATATTATATATATATATATATATAATGGCTAAAATGACCTATAGGCAGAGATAAAATATGGAAAAAAAAATGCTTTCGCCAATCTTATTTGCCCAGATCAAATTGCAATATTAATCGATGAATAGAATGTAATATGAGCTTTTATTTATAAAAATGGAAAAAAAAACTCTTTGTGTATTGATGATAAAGTTGATAACTTTCTTTTGAAAGTAAATATCACAAATTCATCGCAAAGAACTTTAGATAAAAGAACTATCTCCGTATAGCTCAAATTTCAATTCATTTCGAGAACGAGTTTGTGAGTTCTATCTAAAAATGTCGAATTAATTAAAAGTTTTTCTTGAAATGACAGTAAAAGATAAACTGATAGAGAGATACAGATACAGAAAATCGTACGAAATCGACGTTTTACAAATCTCCAAAATTTTATCTATCGATGGTTCTCCTCTCTTTTTTGTTAACAATTTAAATATCCTTGACTTTAACATAAAAAAGAAATCTTCGAAATAAAATATCTACGAGTTTTGAGAGTTCTGATACGAGTGCGAGATTTTTTTACTCTTCTTAATTATTCCATCAATATAAGAGTCTCGCCGTCCTTTGTTTGGAGCACCGAATGCTTTGATTCTTTTCTATAGGTACTACAACAGCTATTGCTCAAGGGAGCTGACCACTCATATACCACCATCTTTCAACTCCATCTGCAAAAAAAAAGGGATACAGTGTCCGCATGTGAATTTTGCTTGGAGATTGGCTTCTTTGTTATGGTGATTCCTTCTTAAAAGCTACATCTGTTCTGTGGATTTATATTCCATCTTCTTTGTTTCCTACCAAATTTTATCTCCATCACTTTAAGGCACGAGTTCCCAATTAACCTTTTTGTGGCGCAGGCGCAGGTGCAGGCGCAGGCGCAGGCGCATTCGAGATTGCAAAAAATATTGGAGGGCGTAAATCGGATTTCAAAAAAAAAAAATGAATATTGTCCTTTATTATAACATACATTTTATAACATATATTTACTATAACATAATTTATATTATAAAAGCCGAATTAGTGCGATCTTTGACACTATTTCATTTGCTAATTTCTCACAGTTGGGAGTGTAAGATGATTATCCCATTCGTAAACAATCACCAAGGTTGGCATTAGTAAGCTGAGATCTGATTTTTGATTTTATAATATTGATGGTGGAAAATAAGGATTCGCAAAAATATGTGGAACCAAAACATGATTTGATTTTGAAGGCTCCTTTTTCCAAAAGATTATACTTTTTATGATCAACTAAATTCCAAAAGTTTTCATTCGTATCGTAAGATTTTAATATGATGTCATTTTACAAATCTAAAATCTCTTCTTCAATTTTCGATGTTTTTTCTTAAAGAAGTTCTGCTATAGATTTAGCAGTTTCAGTAATGTCTACTTGTGTAGTAAAAGAATTTACAGAAAATGTAGCCACGGGTTCGATAATAGTAAATTGTTGGAATCTACTTTCAAACTGTTCCAAAAGTTTAAGATGAGTAATAAATAATGTTAGGTCAAAATTATTTTCCAAAGTCAGATTTTTCATCCTTGGAAAGAGTACAAGAGAATATTTATTTTCTTTATTTTTAAGATAAAGTAACTTTATTTTCTTTATTTTTGGGGCACGATGTAGGAAACCCATGCTTTAAGGATTATGCCTCTATGCTCATTTTCGAAATTTGAGCAAGGGGGAATTCATAATATTTTGTTTATTTTATTTTTAACCCTTTTATTATTATTTTACTCCGCCATCGAATAGGACAATATATATATATATATATATATATATATATATATATATATATATATATATATATATATATATATTATATATATAATATATATATATATTTATATATATTATATTATAATATATATATATTATATATATATATATATATATATATATAATATATATATATATATATTATATATTATAATATATATATATATATAATATATATATATATGGCTTAATTTTACATTTCGGCAGCACAAAAATAAAAACTAAGTCCAGTCGATATTTTATGGGATTTAGCAATACATTGATATTGTAATATAAATCGATTAGTTGTAAATCGATTATTTGTATTACAGATAAAATAAAAAAAAATCGGAACAGTATATATACAAAGTTTATATGCGTCGCATGTGTAAAGTGAAGTTGTCAGCGCAAAGTTTACAAATGATTGTAAGTGATTTATTTGATATATGCCAAAACGATTGGTGCATGCTAGGTTTTTTTAGAACATTTCAAACTAATTTTGCAACAAAAGAGATGTGAGAAATGTTTTAAAAAAATTTCAATAGTAAGAGTTGGAGAAAAATTTAAATCGAGTTTCTGCAAGGTATATCGAGACACTATCATGAATTGTAATTTGTAAGAATATACAATATATATATATTATATATATATATAATAACCACTAGCTATTATACATATATTAATATATATATATATATATATACATACTAACTATCTATATATTATAATATATATATATGATATAATATATATAGTTACTATATATATATATATTATATATATGTTAATATATATAATATATATATATATATAATATATATATATATATATTTCGGAGGCCAGTACTAAACTGTCAATCAGAAAAAGTTTAGAGTTAGTTTTACGGCGTCAGTATAAAAATAAGTATATTATAGAGGCTACTTTTTACCGCCAGTGAGTAACGAGCCCCTAAAATGGAGTATTTACCTTTTTTAGGGGGCTCGAGCAGGGGGACGGAGGGAGGGACGTTTCATACCCCGAGGGGATGGTCGGAGGAACCGCCGCGACACCCAAATACCAAAGAGCGGGGGTTTCCGGAGACCCGGCGGGGGGGATTAGTCCCCCCCGTAGTCCCTAAGGCCGAGAGACCCGATCCTGACCATGGGGCGGACTACCCGTGGTATTCGTTAGTGATATACCAAAAAAAACAATAAACCCAAAAAGGAGTACTTTTGGGACTTATTCGCAACAATCTATTCGTACTCTATAAATCTCAAAAAAATTTGGGAACATTTTTATTAACTATAATTATATATATAATATATATATTATGTATATGATATATATAATATATATATATTAGTAAGTATATATAGATATAGTATATATATAATAGGATTATATATATATATTATATATTATATATATATATATATATATATATTATTATATAATAATATAGTATAGTATTATATATATATATAATAATATTATATAATACTGATGTTCGATATACCAATATCGGATTCCATTATGATATAAAAAGTATCGAATTTTCGATTTATCGAATCTCCATCAAATATCGAAAAATGAAAATCTAAAAAAATTTAGTGCTGCCGGAAATGTAAGAAATTTTAATATATAATATTATTATATTATCACGTAATATATATATATATATATATATTAATATATATATAGTTATATATATATAGTATATATATGTTATATATAGTATATATATATATTATATATATATATATTTAATATATATGATTTATATATTATTATTATATATATATAATATATATTAATATATATATAATATCATATTATATAATATTATAAATATATATATATATATTATATTTTTATATATAGTAATATATATATAATATATATATATATATATATATATATATATATATTTATATATTATATATATAGTATATATATTTATAATATATATATATATATATATATATATATTATATATAATAATATATATATATATATATATATGTATATATAATATATGAATAGAATATGTGTATATATTATATAATATATAACTATACTATGATAAGTAGTAGGGGAGTCATATTGCAGCAAAAATTTTGGCCTTGATTTTCCCGCCCTATACCGACCTTGACCCTACTGACCTATAAGACGCTTACTTGACATCTGGATCTTTTGAACTTGACTTGACTGACTTGACATGACCTTGATCTGAACAGCCCTTTGACTTTTTTTGACTTTGACTGACCTTGGCATTGACTGCTTGACTTTTTTTGGACCTGACCTTGACTTTTTGGGCCTTAATTTTTTGAGAACCTAATTTTTTGCTACCCTAATGTTTGCAACCCTTCGGAGAAGGGTTGCGCCAAACGGTTGCGTAGCAACCGTTGTATGCGTACCCACTAATTTTGACCAACCCTTGGTCTTCGCATGGTCATTTTTTTGCCCAGGTAATTTTTTGTCCTTCCCTTGAGGCTTAGCCCTTTTTTGATGTTTTAACCTTGTTTGACCATGATATTTCGGCCCTGACCTTGCCAGATACCATGGGTCAATTTTGGCCCACGCTAATTTTTTGGCCACTCGTGGCCCACCCGTCACATATCTCGTAGCGTACACATACACCTAGCCTACACCCAGCCTACACCTATCCTACACCTGCACCTAGCCTCCACCCCGCCTTGAGCTCATCCAGGTAACTAATGCCTAGCCTTTGGTAGGTATCTGTGCTAACTGAGGCCATGTAGGTATGACCTGTTAGGATCTATCCTAATTAATTTCCATCCGCGACGCCCACGATCACCACACACAACACAGCACCACACACAGTCACACCACACACCAATTTACTTACAACAGATTTATTACACTCAACAGATTTATTACACATACAGATTTTACTTACACCATAGATTTACTTACAGCACAGATTTACTTACACTTACACTTATACAATACATTACTATTCACTATACCACATGCAATATGTCACTTTACATACATTACTATGACCAGTTGATACCTATGGGCACTTATAAGCACTTACACTCTCCATAGACACTTACATAAAACCATATACACTTACACTTACCCTCACACACAGATACACTTACACTCACACACTCGTTATTTTTGCCTCCACTTTGATGCCTCAGCATTAGTGTCTCAGCATTGATCCTCAACTTTGAAGGTTCATGTTTGATGACTCATCTTTGAATGCGTCATCTTTGATACCATCTATAATTGGATGATTCATCTTTGATGAAATCATTCTTTGATGGCTTCATTCTAACCTACATCTAAGAGCAGAGCTAATATGATGTCTTCTCAGATCATAAGCTGCCTACCAGGGCGCAGCATGCGCCCTCCGCGTGAAGGCCCACGACCCGCACCCGCAGGTGCGTCCGCCGGACCCCGCCCGCCGCGTGCGCCCGAAGGCGCAATATTTCCGCGTTTCGCAGCCCGCCGGTGCCCGCCGCAGGCGCAATATTTCCGCGTAACCGCCGCCGCGTGCGTCCGCAGACGCAAAATTCCCGCGTGAACGAAAAATATGATATCAATGTAAACTATTCAAAGAATTTCGTTTCAAATATACTATGAGTCATTCATTTTTACTACAATTGTACGAAATTTTATTAAAAAACATATACTTAAAATACCTTAAAGCAGTTAAATCAAGTAAACAAGTAGAGGTGTTATTACCTAACACCTAGGGGATTAGTATGCTTTTGTTTTACTGCTTTACTGCTTTAACTCTCTGCTTTACTGCTTTAACTCATGTTTTACTGCTTTAACTCACATGTTTTACTGCTTTAACTCATATATTTATTAACATTACATACCTTAAAGCAGTAAATCAGTAAATCAATAGAGGTGTTTACCTAATCGCCTAAGGGATTAGTTGCTTTTGTTTTACTGCTTTTACTGCTTTAACCTCATATGTTTTACTGCTTTAACTTTCTGCTTTACTGCTTTAACTTTCTGCTTTACTGCTTTAACTTTCTGCTTTACTGCTTTAACTTTCTGCTTTACTGCTTTAACTCATATATTTATTAACATTATGTTTTCTTTTATATTTTTTATTTTGTTTTAATACTTTTTATTATTATTTTTATTATTTTATTATATTTATTTCTATTTTTTATTTTGTTTTAAAAATTGTAATGTAAGAAAAACACACGCAGTGTCTGATATATAAACATTTTATTTTAATAAAATTTCGTACTTATATTTTTATTAAAACTTTTATATAATACGAGTTTTGGGGGTAGTAAAATCGCGTTTTTCATTTTAAAGCATTTATTACATAACTAGAAACTATAAAATCATTGACATATAAATTTTTAGCATTATTTACAACTTTTTTAAATATACATTATTTTAAAAGCATATATGAAATATCAATAGACTCCACACAATTAGAATATAAGGGCTGACAGGGTAAGACAATAGTTTTTTTACACACTTACATTATTATATTTTAAAATAAGGCGACATAATGATTATTCAATATAAATTTTAAGTTCAAAGATCAATTATGTGAACAGTCAATGCGTTTTTTGCTCTATAAAACTGAAATCCAAGTGTCCCCTACTGAGTGTGTGTCCGGGCAATGTGTTGAATATGAAGCAGGTATCCTTCTCCAACTTTACAGAGATTATTATCGTTAATGAAGCAAAACAATCCCTAAAAGCGAGGTTCATTTTTAACACCGATTGTAATTCCTCTTATTCATCTTTAATAATTCAAAAGTACGTTGCGTAACTCTGTCAATTTCAATGAGTTGAGATGCTCAAGATAAACCAACACAGTGATGGGTGATTGTAGACTTACTCCAAAGGAGAGACTATCCTAAGGTACCTTTTTTCAAATGTTTAAATATAGGCGTTACAAGCTGAAAGGTCAGCTGTGAGATCATAGGCGTATAATTTACTATTCTTTGCGTATTTCTTACAAGATTTAAGCCTGTCCACTATCATTACGTGATGACGTAATTGGCCTATTAGTGTAAAAGGACAGTAGCAGAGAGAAGGTCCTCCGTTGTATAAATTTCATAATCACGTCCGTGAGGTAGTCCATTCACATGTAAAACGATACCGCCTAAAGCACCGAAAGGTGTGAATTATAGGGTGAGATTTTTTATATTTCCCTGAGTAGGCTTATGTTCCACAATCCCTATTATTACTTTCTGTGGTAAATTTTCCGTTCACAATGTTACGGGATAATTGATACTCGAGTATCCTTGAGTGAATTAATATTTGGTTTCAACTCCTTAATAGGGTACTTTGCTTGTAGGTTTCAGAAGGCGAATTTTCATTTCAATGTCGCTGTGGTGATATATTTCACTTTTCTACAATAGAGAAAGCTCCAACAGTTTGAAAACAGGTTCTGGACATACAGCTGAGCAGTAGGCTTACTTTTGTATTTTTAAGAGCAAATTTAGGAATTGGACCGCGACAAACCATGATTCTAGTTCTACAGATGGGTAGAGATGAGTCTTTTCTTTGAGAGAGATATTTCACCATTTAATCGACCGTAAATTCATAAGTATTATTTCTGACTTAACCTGCTTTATTCTATGTGTTTGATTCATGTTTTGAGACTGTAAACTGGAAGATTGTAGATATGAGCTTGTTTAGCGTCGTCTGATAATTTTAACAAATGTTCTACTATAGCTTCTATAAGGAAATTAGCCGCTGAGCACCTAGTGAAGTCCCTTAAGATAGACTTCAACTGGGTGAACCTGTATACAGGAAAATTTGATTCTGTATATTATAATGGTAAACCCGAAACGGAGATCTGTACATCAGGTTTTGTCATTCGTTTTTAAATATAAAAACACATTAGAGAGATAGAGATAATGGCCTGAAATGCCCGAAATGTTAAATTGAAGAGGAACATCTGTATTGGTAATTGAATGCAGCGGATTAATACTGATAAAGTTGGACTCGCTAACGCTAATCTGTGTAGGGTTCATGGAGAAAAGAGATCCAATTCACTCTTACAACAATCAGGGCTAGAAGGATGAAGGAAATGCATCTTGCATGTGCGAGCTCTGGTCGTATAATGAACACTTTCATGAAAAAACCTTACTTATATACACATTTCGTATAAAAGTTGTCCAGTTAGTAATTAAATTGCAAATACATCAATACATTTTTTTCTTTAGAGGTTTTTTCCGTTTAGCCTTTTTCTTTTCTTCTTCCCCCCTCGTCCTTGACCTGACATTTACGTCTTATTTACGCTTAACATCATCCAGCATCTCGTCTGAAACATCGGCAATACGTCTTTTTAATGCTGTACGAGGATTATTTCCTGCAGCAATATCTTGAATAGTATGCAAACCTGTTCTTATAGCTTTTTACCTATATATTCCCCACCTCTCCTGAGTAGAGGCCTTGCACTTCTCCACAGCTTGGCAAAAAATCCACCAAGGCCCCCTCTGCATTTTTTTGATCCTCTGAATACCCTTCTTCGTCATTAATTACAGGAGTGTCTTTTCTTATAACTTTTCACGTCAAGAGTATGTTAATGAATGAAGAAAATATAGCCGACTACACCACTTATATATATTCCATTATGCTTTATGCTGTAATTACTGCATCTATTTCTTTCTAATATGAACTTTGCATAACAATGCTCCGTCTGTAAAGGGGAAGGGATTTCTTCTACATTTTTATATGCATGCGTAACAGAGTCCAAAATTTGATCTGATTCAAGGTAGATAATGCACATTAAGTAGGAATGTTATAACTTACTCTCTTTCGGAAATATACTAATCTTAATAAAGGAGCTTAGTATTACCTACATATTGATGATCAATTATATTTGTATTTACATAAGCCATACCTGGGTGGTTGAGCATCTCGGATGGGGTTTAGCATGTTATAATGCAGTATCGTTCTGCCTTCATCTTTTGTTCATGTGGAGTCATGGGGTTATTCTCCAAAGATAGTAATAACCCTCTTCACATAGTAGGGATATCATGAAGTATATCCAGCTCAGCATCACGTTTACGAATATGTTTTCGCTGCCACTGTGACCGTTCGAGAAAAAACATGTCGCGGTCTCGAAGGTTTACACTTACTTTTGAGCTTAAAGAAATTATTACTTTATCTTCATAGGTGCGCATTTCAGTTTTGTATACCAGATCCTTACACATAATACTCATATCAAAGAGCACGTTTAAATGGCTAAAAATAGCAGGCACCGATTTAAAATATGACCTGCGCAAAGTAAATTCTTCAAAAAAGTATTCTTTTGTTCCAAATGTAGTCGCACTCAGTTTTGTAGCAATTGTAGTCCTTTTCAGAAAGCGAGTATCTTTCACTTGTAATATAGTTTTCATCAACACATTCACACTTCTGTAACACTGGTCATCGCAAATAAGATTGTGAGGTTTAATTTTCCTATTGCGTATTTATATCATTTCACATCCCTGCTTCCGTATACTTCTTTAACGTTGTATAGGGTTCATTAACACAGTTGTAAAATCCGAGGAATTATTATCAGGATGTAAATCCAAAGAGGCTGAAGACGGAAGAGTTAAATAAAAGTGATCTACACTCTCCATGATTGTAATGTCAACTGATTAATAATTCTTAATTTCACTTGCTTTTATATAAGTATTAAACTTAGCAGGATACCCCCTCCATTTCACAAGTAGCTGCTTATTTTTCCCTTGCCCTCTCGTGTAATATTTTTTTCTATTTTTTAGTCTGATTTCGGATAAATGTACTTTTTTGTATTATCTTGTTTATAGAACCCTCTTTTATCTTTTCACCATCTAAATCCTCCAGGTAATATACCTAAACTATCACTACGGAATGAGCGGATATTGTGAACTTTAAAAACTTCCGTAGTCCATCCGGATTCATATCCTTTTCTAAATCTTTCTGCTGTTCGAGTACTCTTAACATAGTCATTCCTTTTCATTCCTGATTATCTTTATTTTGGTTTTCTTTTTCTGCAGATGTGTTCTACCACCTCAGTTTTCATTTCTAAAGGTGTTTGTCTTTATAGTTCTATGGTAAGACCTGTTATAAGAATAAGCTAGATCGTCCAATCGGTTACGCGGAAATATTGCGCCTGCGGGCGCACGCGGCGGGCTGGAAACGCGGAAATAATGCGCCTGCGGCGCACGCGGCGGGACGCACTACTGCGGGTGCGGGGTCGTGGGCCTTCACGCGGAGGGCGCATGCTGCGCCCTGGTAGGCAGCTTATGATCTGGGGGAAGACATCAATATTAGCTCTGCTCTATGATGTAGGGTAGAGATGAGCCATCAAAGATGAATCATCAATATAGATGGTATCAAAGATGACGTCATCAAAGATGAGTCATCAAAGATGAACCTTCAAAGTTGAGGCATCAATGCTGAGACACTAATGCTGAGGCATCAAAGTTGAGGCATCAAATATCGAGTTGGTGTGAGTGTAAGTATATCTGTTGTGTGGTGTGAGTGTAAGTGTTATGGTTTAATGTAAGTGTCTAATGGGAGTTGTAAGTGCTTATAAGTGCCATAGTGTGTATAACTGTCATAGTGAATGTATGTATAAGTGACATAGTGTATGTGTGTATAAGTGACATAGTGAATGTATGTATAAGTGTAAGTGTAAGTAAATCTGTGTGTAAGTAAATCTATGGGTGTAAGTAAATCTGTATGTGTAAGTAAATCTGTGTGAGTGTAAGTAAATCTGTGTGTAAGTAAATGGTGTGTGTGTGTGTGTGTGTTGTGTGTGTTGTGTGTGTGTGTGTGTTGTTTGTGCCGCGGATGAAATAGTTTAGGATAGATACATACAAGGTCAAAGGTACCTAATGGCCTCATGTTAGCAACAGATACCTACCAAAGCTAGGCAATCAGTTACCTGGATGAGCTCAAGGCGGGGTGGAGGCTATGTGTAGGTGTAGGCTAGGTATCTGGCAAGGTCAAGGCCGAAATATCATGGCCAAACAAGGTTAAGACATCAAAAAGGGCTAAGCCCCTAAAGGGTGGCCAAAAATTAGCGTGGGCCAAAATTGACCCATGGTATCTGGCAAGGTCAAGACCGAAATATCATGGTCAAACAAGGTTAAGAACATCAAAAAGGGCTAAGACCTAAAGGCAAGGAACAAAAATTAACCGCGTGGGAAAAAGATGACCATGAAGACAAGGGTTGGTCAAAATTAGGTGTGGGTACGTACAACGTTGCTTTACGCAACCGTTTTGGCGCAACCCTTCTTCGAAGGGTTGGCAAAATTAGGGTTGCCAAAAAATTAGGGTTTTCAAAAAATTAGTTGCCAAAAAGGTCAGGTCAAAAAAGGTCAAGGTGCAGTCAGGTCAAGGTCGAAAAAGTTGTCAAGGTCAAGTCAGTACGGTTAAGGTCAGTAAGGTCAAGGCGCAAAGGTCCCGGATGGTTCAAGGTCAATGTGTAATAGGTCAGGTAGGTTGGTCAGGTTCGGTATGGGCGGGAATATCAAGGCAAATTTTTGACTGCAATATGACCCCCCTACTACTTATATATGATATATATATATTATATATATTATATACTATTATATATATATATATATATTATATATTATATTATATAATATTATATAATATATGATATATATATATATATAATATTATATATTATATTATATATATATATATTATATTTATATATATATATATTATATATATATATATATATATATAATATATATATATATAATATTATTATATATATATAATATATATACATATATATATATACTAAAAATTAGGCAATTTTCCGACCCCGAGGCACAATTACAATATTAAATCATTAAAATTATATTTTTGTGTATATATAATAAGTTTATCAATAAAAATATACAACATATTTAATATATATATATACTATATATATATATATATAATATATATCTATAAATATATAAATATATAAATTATATATATAATATATATATATCTTTATATATTATATATATTATATATATTATTAATCTTATATTATATATACCTATAATATGGCCAGCAACCGAAAAGTTCAGGCATGTAACTAGAAACTATAACATCTAGGAAAATAAATAACATGGTCTTTTGATTTTCAGGTAGTACAGCATCATCGACAACTTTGCTAGAATTTTTATCTCTAATTTATTAATTCTATAGTGAGATTATTAATAGATCTTATTTATTAGTAAAATCTTCATGCATGCTCTAATTGACCTGAAAGCTGCATTGTCTCGAGAGAAAAAGTTGCCAATACCGCTTTATTTACGCAAAAAGGAAAAAATAATTATTTTTTCTTTTTATATCCTTTTTAGGGGGCTCGAGCGACGGGGGGACAGAGGGGACGAAGTCCCCTCGTTCGTCCCCGGTAGGCAGAACCGACTTTCTCTACTCGTTCTTGTTACCGTGGGATATTCTTAGTGAAAAAGAAAAAAATTCAACAATTGCAACTTTCCGTCTCACTCGGGAGTAAGGCATCTTTGATTTATCAAAAAAATGTATTTTTTTCAACATTTTTAACATTTAATTTTTTAAAAAGCGTTATTTTTTTTATTTTTTTTAATTCCGGGGTAAAAATGTCTCCGAGATTAATAAATTATATTTATTTCGTGTAGCTGTTATAGTTTTTAGTTACATGCCTGGCCTTTTTCGGATGCTAACCATATTATATATATATATATATATATATATATATATATATTATATATATATATATATATATATATATACTATAATTATATTATTATATATAATATATATTATATATATTATATTATATATATATAACTTTGATTTAAACAAACACTTGCTATGTTTTTTTTTTTAGACTTGTAATTTAAAATAGTTAATATTATTTTGTACTTAACCGTTTACCCGCCAACGTTCCACTTTTAGGAACATGGTTTTAAACCTATGAAAATCCGAATATTTTGAAGATTTCTTGAATTAATAGGATTGGATATGTTTGTGGATGCCTAATTTGTTGTTTAAAATGTTATACGGGTTATTTTATACTATAGTTAATTTTTTATAGCTAATTATTTTTCTTAATTTTTGGCATATTTTTAAAAAAAATTATGTTTGCTTAATTTAAAGCACAAAAAGGTCTTATAATAAAATTTTTTGAATAATTTTTATTTAAAATAAATATATTTCAAAGGTATACATTTAAAAAATCACGTCAAGAAAATTTAAAGAAACTGTAGTACACTTTCGGTGATGTTCCCAAAAGTGGAACGTTGGCGGGAATGAGTATATTTCTACTGTTTTTTCAGATTTTAATATTGCATATTATACATATATATATTATATATATTATAATATTATATATATTATATATATATATTATATATATATATATATATTAGTATATATATATATATAATATATATATATATATATTACTATATTATATAGGGAAGGAGAGAAGAGAGAGAGAGAGAGAGGAGGAGAGAGAGAGAGAAGAGAGAGAGGAGAGAGAGAAGAGAAGATAATTTGGTCAACCATTTAATTTAAGAAAATCAATCTTTGCTAAAACTCTGAGTAGGGAAAACTTTCGATCCATCAAAAAGTATTTTCATGTCGCTGGTAATAGCAACCTTTCCTACTCTAAAGTTGCTAAGGTGTTGCCACTTCTAGATATGCTTAGAACAAATTGCCAGAGATTTGGCGTTTTCCATGAATACTTAAGCATTGATGAAGCTATGATTCCATATCACGGCCACCATAGTGCAAAACAATTTATTCGAAATAAACCAGTAAAGTTTGGTTATAAAATGTGGTTGATGTGCAGCTCAATGGATACCCATACAACTTTTACATTTATTGCGGCAAGGAGGGAGACCAAAAACTACCTTTAGGATATCGTGTTGTAATGAAAATGCTTGAACCTATTCCTGACCCTAATAAACCTTTGGTTTTTGATAATTTTTTTACTAGTCATAAATTGATGATTGATTTAGGTGAGCGAAACATTCGAGCTTGTGGTACAATTCGAGAAAATCAAACAGGAAAGTGTCCATTAGAAACCAAACAACAATTATTAAAAAAAAGGAAAGGGGTCATTTGATTTCAAGTCAGATGGAAAAGTTGTGTGTGCAAAATGGAATGCAAATCCAATCAGGCAACAGAAAGGCGTGTAAAGCAAGAACATAAAAAGATTGTTACTCAGCCGTATCTCATACACAAGTATAATCAAGGAATGGGAGGCGTTGATGTGTGTGATAGAATGTTAGCTTCTTATAGGCCAATGATAAGGTCCAAAAAGTGGTGATGGAAATTGTTTTCGAACATAATAAATTTGTCTATTGTAACAGCCTTTAGATTTTACCAGTACCTCAATCCTTCTTCAAGAGTTACTCATTTAGAATTTAGAAGAGAGGTTAATCGTTCTTTGATCAGAGTGGAAGGAAAAAGGCAAAGACAAGGCAGTCCAATATGTCCCACCACAAAAGTTGTTCGATATGACTCAGTAAACCACTTTCTTGAGTCCACTACACAAGGCAGGTGTGTGGTTTGCACAAATAATACAAAATTTCCTTGTATAAAATGTAATAAACGATTACATAAAATATGTAGTGAAATATTTCACGAAAAATATAAAATGAATTACTTTATATATATATATATATATATATAGTTATATATTATTTGTATAATCTATATTATATATATATATATATATTATATTATATATAATATATTATATATATATATATATATATATATAATCTTAATATAATATATATATAATAATATATATATATATAATATATTTATATATATATATATTATATATATATACTTTATATATATATAATAATAATATATATATATATAATTATATATATATATATATATATATTAATTATATAATTATATATTAATATGCATTGTGTTTCATTTGGCATTTGATTTTTGATTTTTTTTACTAGTCATAAATTGATGATTTTCCCAATATGTGTACATAAGGCCGCCAACGTTCCACTTTTAGGAACATATCAAAAAACAGTCAAAATATTAATAACTAAACAATGAAGCAGATTCATCTATAAGAGGAGTAATAGCAGGCAGTATTCTAAATTTTAAGATTTTTTGACATTGGGTTCCATCAGCGGCGGGTAAAGGGTTAATATATTAATTAAATCGCAAATATTTGCATTCTTTAACCAATCTTTTAATCACACTTTGAAGCGTTTTTACTCATAAATTAAAAGCCTAATTTAGGTTCATTACCCAAGAATGCGGCATGCGGTCTTTAGACCCAGCACATCTGCTCATTTTTAACTTTTTCATTCATAACTTTTAAGGGGCGTGGCTAATGACTCCACGATTGTAACACAGTCTAGATCAGTGGTGCCCAACCCATAGCTCCGGGCAACATGTTGCTCGCGTACCGTTCTAATGTGGCGCGACTTGCGTATTCAGATTTATCACGTTTATTAAAAATAAAGTTTTTAGATATTATATAATATATATAAAAATATCAATTATGCCATATAAATATACAAAAAAATATCGATATATATATATATAAATAGTTTATATATAATATATTAATATATATATATATATATATATATATATAATATATATATATATATATATATATATATAATTGATCTATGGTCTTCTGCCCTTAGGGACTATGGGGAGTCTTGTGTGGTAGCGCTTGACATTTCTAAGGCTTCTGACAGGGTATGACACACATCGCTACTCTCTAAGCGTTACCTTCCTTTGGATTCCTCTTTCGCTTTTGCTTACTCTTGCTCTAGTTTTCTTCTTGTTGATGGACAAGCCTCTTCTCCTTTCCTTGTTAATTGTGGTGTTCCTCAGTATTCTGTTTTTATCTCCAACCTTTATATCCTACTTTTCTTTACGGTCTTCTTAGACTGGAATTCTAGAGTCAGCCTTTTACTCTTATGCTGCAGAGTCAACTTTCCCATTCCTCCCTCATTTCAAATGTGCCTCATCGTTTGTATCTAGAGTCTGGCTCTCCATCGTCTAACAGTTTTTCCTATTAATTCTTGCCGATGTGGCGGGGATTTCTCGTTGGCTAAACGCGCATCTTTGGAAACTTCAAACTCTTTAAAACTCAATTTCTTCATATCTCTCTCTCTCTAAAACACCTCCCAACTTTCCTATCCTTTTTCGACGGCTCTAATGTTCACCTGTGAAATAACATAAATTTCTTGAGTAACATAATAATGAATTGTCCTTGGATACTCAATATCAAATCGGTTGCTACAATGGTCTCAATGCAGGCTGGGAAATTCTTGTGGTCAGATTGCCGGGAATTTTTCTTCTGCTCAGTATCCAGTTACATAAGAGTCTTATTCGCCCCTGTATGGAATACTGTTATCATATTTGGGTGGATCTGAATTCCCACCCTCCTTTTGATAGTGTTAGGCTAAGGAATAGAGACTAATAAACTGTCCCTAATAACTTTCTAATTCCCTTTGAACTCTCTTCTCTGCAGAGGTGATATTGTGCCCAAGATCTCTTTCTATAGGTATTACATAACGGAGGTTGCCTTGAAAGAATTTTGACTTTCGCATTCCTCAACCACTGCGTCGGCCCCGTAACAAGCGGTTCCCTTACCCACATGAGTATGTG
>JABUQX010023043.1:0-5000 GCA_015478945.1 Trachelipus rathkii | reverse complement strand
TGCTTATTATACGTACTATAGTAGTATATTTTTCCCCTAAATAGATATTAGTTATATCTAGCTATTTATCGGATATTAGTGCGAAAACCGTTCTAGACCAATATTTTCCATAATATATTAATATATATATAGTATATATATAAAATATAGTAATATATAATATTAATATATAAGTACTAAAAGGTAGCACAATATATATAAGAAACAAATTTTAATTAGTAGTTCAATTTATAGTTTTAATTTAAATAAAAATGCTTTTTATAAGTGCAACGTTTTGTTATTATCATGATATTATCAGGGTATAATATATTATATATAAAAGTATACACGATAAATTCCACGGTAAGAAATTTGTAACATATTTTGAAAATTATAAAAGTTTACAATACATAATAGTGAGGCTAAAACTTAGACTAACAAAGGTTATTGGGTACAACTACTAATACCAACTTACTCGGATTAAAGGACAGAGTACCAGTTATCATAACGTATTAATCTCAGTCAATCTTAGTGCTAAACTAATAACTGTAATATAAGTGGAAATAAGTGACCTATTACACTATGCTTGAGATCATTCAACTTACTTTATAAGGACTGAATAATATTAAAAAGTTTTATATATATATTAGATTTTAGATCGAGAAGAGGATAGCGAGTTAACGAGTAAATTTTGGAGTCGACAACTAATTGAAGAAACCAAGAAAAGCGACAGGGAGAGGAGAAATTACCTTTTGCGGGAAAGCTTGTTTAGAAACGCGAGAATTTGACCAACTACCTCAGATGTACAAAACTAGAATCTTAACTGGGGCGAAACCCGTATTCAAAAAAAGTGGAACTAAAGACATACGAAAAGTTAGGAAGTTAAGAGAAAGACCGTGTTTTGCGATCTGAGATATTGAAGTTAAGGACGAAAACGTAATTGCGTGTAAGAGAAGTGCAGACCGTGAAGATAGAGAACGGAAAAGGGTGACCGGGGAAGAAGCCAGGTTTAATGGGCGAGCAGGCGAGAGAGAGGAGAGAGAGAGAGAAGAGAAGGTAAGAGACGAAGCGCATGTTTGAAAGGAGGGGACCAGATGCGCACATAGCAACGTAGAGAAGTGATGCGAGAAGGTTGTTAGCAAGAGGTAAAATGTACCATATAAACACCTGATCACAAGTGTCGTGACACTACTTAAGATTGGATTGGCACACTACGAGAGTGTGACGTAAACTCTCTGGGATATGGGCTGATAAATCTGGCTTATTACTATAAACTAACTCTGTGATATAATTTCCAGATGTAGCAGAGTGTGACGTGTCGCCACCGGAAAATCACGGAGTTCCATGCGGGATTCCGTGCAGCCGCGTTTGTGCTGTTAGTATAGTGTGTGGGACCCAAGCGAGGATAGGATCAACTTGTTAGAGCTTGGGTATTACACGAAGGATATATGGTGGAACATGCACAGTAGATTTTTTATTTCCCACCTGAAGACGTAATAAAAAAGTTAGTTATATTCCTCAAAATCTAGGTAAGTTACAGGATTATGAGCGCTTCTCCAAACAAATTAATTAACAAACTACTATAAGTCTTCTAATAAAAATAGAGATTTAGTAAGTAATATACTATAATTATATAGAACAAAGTTTAAAAGTTTAATATTGACTATGTTATTAATATATAATTTGATATTAATATATAGTTAATAATAATAATAAATATTATATATTATATCATATTAATATACGTGATATATTAATAATTATAGTCTCAAGGTCTTGGATGGCAATGAAGGGGGGACATCCATTTTAGGGTATAATTATATATATATAATAATATATTATATATAAAATAATATAATTTATTATATTATATATATTATTTATATATATTATAATTAATATATAATATATATTAATTATATATTAATAATATAATATATATATAATATAATATATATATATATGATAATATTATATATTACTAATTAATTGGTCTCAGCAATATCCTCCTTTTGATAATGAGCTTAATAATTTATAATTTAAAAATAACACGTATATATGTTATTTTTAGATAATGTATCTACTATGGGTAAATTTTATCATTTATATAAATAGTAATTTATTACATAACTCAAATGCATCAACTATATTATATATTTTTATATATATTTAATAATATATTATATATATATAATAATATTATATATATTATATTATATTATATATTATATAATTATTATATTATATATATATAATTATAATATATTAATTAATATAATATATTATATTATTAATATACTTATAATATATACTACGTACTGACCTTTAATCTTTACTTAATTTTTATGGTTAGTGTGATCTCACTAGTTATAAGATAGTACTAAATAAAGGAGAAACACTAAAACTAAAAATTAGTTAATACTAAAATATAATTTACTCCTCACAATATATTATATATATTATAGGAATATTCGTTGTATTGACGAATTTATTATATTTACAAATAGATCTAATTTAACGATCTAACAAATATAATTATTAAGATAATATATATAAGTATACACATAAATAAGTGTATTTACGTTAATGCAATTCGAATCGTCGAATAGTATATACACTTGAGAATTTAAAGTGAATTATTTATATTAAGTAAAATTACAAAGTGATATTAAACAGATACAGTTACACCTTTAGTTAAATGAATTAGCTTGAAGCAATCACTTTGAAAAAAGAGAGATAAGTCCGATGTTGGATGATTTAGAAGGGTAAAGCCTACGAAATCACTGATGCAAAAGGTTGATAGAACTCAACTAAATGAATTGATCTTTACAAAGAGGAAGAAAGTAATCTGATTGAATGTGAAATCGAAGGACTGAATATCTCACTAGACGAATACTTGAGTGTGACTAAGATTGGAGTTAGTATAGTATTATTGATGAGCTCAGTAGATTATATATAAATATATTTAATGATTATAATATTTAGATATAATTAATTAAAAGTAAGATATGAGATAATATATTTAATATATTATATAGTTAAATGAAAGTAGATATATTATATTTATATAGATAATTATTAATATATGAATATATTATATAATGTATATATATATATAGTATATTATTATATATTATTAATAATATAATATATATATTATATAGATAGATATAGATATATTAGATTATATATATATATTATAGTAATATATATGATACTATATATTAGATTAGATAAGTATTATGTACTGATTATTGGCCCTCTTTGGCTAGTAGTGTTAGATAAAATTTGTGGTAAATTAAAAAAATCTTAACCTGAATTTAAAGTAAAAAAATAAATATAGACGGGTGTAAAGATACATATATAAATTAGTAGGTTGAACTTACATTATCTGATAGATAAATGAGTTCAATGTTTATGAATAGATATGTGCGGTAAAGTACACGAAATAAACTCTCAGCTAATAAATGCTCTCAAAAAATAGCACTGCAGTAGTAAATATTGTGTAACTCTATAGAGTTGAAGGATATAGAGAGAATTTTGATGTGTAATGTGTTTAGTCTCATATTGATATAACCATCAGTGATATTAATAATTACTAATTACATTCTGCTAAACACATTTTCACATGAAGGGGCGGCTGTGCTCTCGTTCGTCATACAACTCATAAAGTCTTGTGGCTCCGAATGAAAACGCTTGTGTGGCGGAAATTGGGGGATAAAGAGCTCGAGAAAAATTGAGACATAGACAATCTTGATTTGGTTAGTGTTTAATATAAGAGTAGAAATAAGCAAATTCATAGCACCTCTCAGATTAAGTATTTGAGTGTGATGTGACTTTTAATTAGGGATATGAATGTATTAGTTATTATAGATAGGATATGTATAGTAATGATAATATGAGTATGATATTGTAGTAATTTGAATAGTTACTGGATACCACTGCGTGGGTCAAGAGCCACATATACACGAGTCCACACACCATATATCACCGGGCACCTTAGTACTCAACAGTGAACGCAAACGGGAAATTTATAATTAGTAGATGATCAATAAACACTCCACTATATATTACCTAAATTTTTAAAGGATAAACTTTATGATTATGATTTAGATTATTATTATAAAAAGAAATAATTAACGTGATGCAATTCATTTATTCTCGACCTATTATCTATCTCAAATGATAAGAGATAATTATTTATTGATTCTAATATTTATTATTATTATTGAGTGATTTAATTATATAAATTCATTTTATACAACTCGTGATGGAGTATTGATATGTACTTATCTATATGCCAGGAGGATAATTCTTAGTCTCATATAATTATTGTTAAATTTGTGACTGAACTGAGTGAATTCTCGATCGATTGTGAATTGAACTCTCGGTATTCCCTGGTGATCTCCTTTGCGCGTGTGGACGGCATTAATCTATCCTCAACAAGGACCGGCTATAATAAAGCGATGTTTATAGCCAAAAATTTAAAATTTAACATATCAAGTACACTTCGACAAATGTGTCAAAAGTTTCCCAATAAAAGACACACAGAACATATAACTTCATCTAAACTTCTCCATAGAGAATAAATCATGTTACACTTTACTCTCACAGAAGGGTTGTCCTAGTCCGAAAACTTTCTAAAACGATAATATTAAGTGGGGTGTGCTACAGCCTCCTGGAGGTTCAAAGGTAAGAGCGTCGGATTTCCTCTCAGAGTTTTCAGCTCGTCGGGATATTTTTTTCCTATTGGAAAAGCTAGAAGAAAGAAAACTTTTGAGTATTATATTGAACTTATTTTTATTATATATGACTATTTAATTTTATTATTTATTATTGAATTAATATGATATAATTATTGTATTATGATTTATTACTAATTAATTATTATTATTTTATTATTTTATTATATTGATATTATTTAATTTAATTATTATTATTATTAGAAACACTAAATTTTTGATTTAAGATTGAATATAAGAAATTTAATACGCTACGTAGATAATCTAATGATGTCATTT
>JABUQX010023041.1:42500-47500 GCA_015478945.1 Trachelipus rathkii | reverse complement strand
AAAGCCATTCACCATCCGTATGGACTACGCTATGGACATATTACACACATTTTTATCAACAACAACAATAACAACAACTCAAGAAACAACTTCTACAACGGCTATTATTATTTTTATTATAATTATCATAAAGGCGCAATATAAACTATGACTGCAAAAACAAAAAGTGATATATAAATATCCTTCACGCAGAGAGAGAGAGAGAGAGAGAGAGAGAGAGAGAGAGAGAGAGAGAGAGAGAGAGAGAGAGAGAAAGTTATTACTAATACTACTACTACTAGCACTCTTCATCAATTCTTTTTACCTCAAAAGCTTCTACATCTGAATACAATGAAACTTAGAGTTATTACAAACAGAATCAACACAAAAACAACAACAACGATAACAACAACAACGCAAAAAACAGCATCTACATCAACCACAACCACAACAAGAAAAACCCATTCACCATTCGCGGGATCTATGTTAAGAGCACATTACACATTTTACTTAAAATAAAATTTAAAGAAATTTCATTAAAAACATACACTTTACAACCCTCAAAGCAGTAAAACTGTAAATCAATAGCGCAAATGAATAGCAACATTGGTTAATAATAGGCTTTTGCTTTACTGCTTTACTGCTTTGCTGCTTTACTGCTTTACTGCTTTACTGCTTTGCTGCTTTACATCATATTTTAACATGTAAAGAGACTATTTTATTAAAAACATTTTGTTTTTAATTAATCATTTACATTTATAGTATTCACAGCATGTTAACTAAAATTATTTCAAAGTTTTTTAAAAATAATCTGGATTTGTTTTATTATTATTATTATTATTATTATTATTATTATTATTATTATTATTATTATTATTATTATTATTATTATTATTATTATTATTATTATTATTATTATTATTATTATTATTATTTTTATTATTATTATTATTATTATTATTATTATTATTATTATTATTATTATTATTATTATTATTATTATTATTATAAAGACATACTATAAACTATTGTCGCATCAGCATCAACAACAAGAACAAAAATGCATATTATTATAAAGATACACTATAAACCACGACAGCAACAGCAACAACAGCAACAACAACAAAAACTCATGAAGCAACGCACACACCCCACACACGTGCGCACCGATGGTGCGCACACACGAGCGTTCGTTCATTACGAAGTCATGAACGTATGTGAGTTGTTATTCACAAACTGATACACACACACACTTAATTATACACGTGCATTTATAACTAAAATTATTTCAAAGTTTCTTAAAACTTCTGTAATAAATCATTATCTTTGAACAATGAATTTATTATTATTTACTGTTATTGCTTTCTGTTTATAAATTTTATGTCTCAAGTACAAAATAATTTTTACTAGAATATTATGAAATTTTATTAAAAACATACATTTTACGTACCCTAAAACAATAAAACAGTAAATCAGTAATGCATGACCCCATCACCCTTCCACACCATGGTGTACAGCGGCTTGTTGTATTGACTTACTGCTTTACATCATATTTAACATTGTAATAAGTATAAACATAGCAAAATAAATTCTTCTCTGTTATGTATTTTATTAAAATCATTCTAGGATTTTATTTAAAAACAACAATTATTCACCCTCATTTATATTATTCATTCAATGCTGACTAAAAATATTTCAAAGTTTTTAAATAATTTGGATCTGCTGTATTACTATCATTAATTATTATTATTATTATTATTATTATTATTATTATTATTATTATTATTATTATTATTATTATTATTATTATTATTATTATTATTATTATTATTATTATTATTATTATTATTATTATTATTATTATTATTATTATTATCTATATACACTGACAATCCAGCACGAAAAGCACACAACAACGTACATTCCTCGCAGATATGAGACTGGGCTCTTTCTGTGAAATGTGATGAAATAACTACTTTTGCCCTAAATTTAGGATATGCCTTTTTCAGCCCAGGGCTGTTTTAAGCCTAATACCAGTTCGAAAGATAATTCCAGCAAAGACAAGAATCAAAAATCGATGTTATTATTATTTTTATTTTTAAAATATATTTCATACTGAAACATGATGGTTCGGTGAGAATCTTTAAACAGGAAAGAAGGAAAGGCTTTCCTTTCTTGTGAGTGGTCGGAGTAAACCCTATCTCTATATAGCCTCGCATGTGATTGGTAGATACTTATTTTAACGCCTTTTTGGCTTTAAGGTATGTAAAAACATGTTTTTTCATATACTTAACCTTGCCTGGAGTCGGATGAAAATTAACTTAGTTCTTTAAACTCATTTTAAAATCATAGTCGCTTTAGCTGTCAAGCTGTGAACAGCTTCTCCACTCTACCTTGAAAGTGATCCATTCCCATTAAGTGTATATTATGATTCGTCTTAACAGGTATACCTCTATACAAGACATTATACAGTGGGAAGTTAAGATCCCTGGAAGTGGAGCTACAATCTTATATAAAAGAAAGCCCAGCGAAATTGAATTTTTCACGTGTGTTAGTAATTCACCACATTACAGTTTCAAACGTATTTTCATGAGTACCGATGAATTACTTTGTATATGTAAATACACTGAGGTCTGGCTTACTGAGTACTTTAAGCCATGAACGGAGTTAAACTGGCAAATTACATTTATTAGTCAGATTGAGGGAACAAAGACCAAGCAGCTTACTCTATCCTTTCTAACATTCACGCACTATTCAGTTTGGAAGTTAAGATTATGGGAGAGAAATAATTGAAACAGATGTCTTTGAACGTACATCATATGGATTCTACATTTCAGGTTTACAGCAGTTGAAATATATGTCAGATTTGCGCAGGCGTGTGTTAACGCATATGAAGAAGGTGAGTGTATTGTCTAATTATGTAACAGTCATCCACTACATGCTTTACCAGGAATACTACGCATTCAAGAAAATGCTAATTGATGACTATGGAATCATCATCGAACGCTTTCTGAATTCTATAGAATGTACCAGAAATTTGTCTCGTCTACTTAGAAAACAATGCAAGGAAAAGTAATTTTACGCAGGACGATCCAGAAACCTAGAAATTCACAATGATATCAGAGAGGGAACTTTTACATATGATGCTTGTCGGAGGGCATTAATGAGACACGAAAAGTACATACATTGATAACGGATATAAAATGGACTGGCGATATTTGTAATAATTCCTAGAGCGTTTTAATCCTGAGAGTCATAAAAACCAACGGTGAAAAATGTATTGTTATTTGTTATACTTATATAATATATTTATATTATATATAATAATATATAATATATATAATAAACTATAAGTAATATATATATATATATAATATATATTATATATTTTATATATATATATATATATATATCTAATGTAATAACATATATTTAATGTTGAATTATCTAACTATTCTTGTAAGTACCACTACCCCGCTCAAGCGGGATAAAAGTGAATGTATAATAATAATAATAATAATAAATAATAATAATAATAATAATAATGAATAATAATAATATAAATAATAATAATATATAATATAATTAATAAGAATAATAATATATAATAATAATAATATTAGATGATAGTAATAAAGCAGATCCAAATTATTTAAAAACTTTAAATATTTTTTTTTTTATAATTGAATGAATAATATAAATGAGGGTGAATAATTGTTGTTTTTAAATAAACTCCTAGAGATGATTTTAATAAAATACATAACAGAGAAGAATTTATTTTGCTATGTTTATTACTTATTACAATCGTTAAATATTGATGTAAGCAGTAAGTCAATACAACAAGCCACTGTACCCCAATGGTTGTGGGAAGAGGTGTTGAGGTTCATGCATTTACTGATTTACTGTTTTATTGGTTTATAGGGAACGTAAATGTATGTTTTTTAATAAAAACTTTCATAAAATTCATAGTAAAAATTATTTTATACTATGAGACATAAATTTGTAAACAGAAAGCAATAACAGTTAAAATAATTAATAATAAATTCATTGTTCAAAGATAATGATTTATTATAGAATTTAAGAAACTTTGAATAAATTTTAGTATATAAATGCCACGTGTTAATTATAAGATTGTGCTGGTGGGTATGTGTGTGTGTATTATGAGTGTTGAAATAAACAAACCCACATACGGTTCCGACTTCGAAATGAACGAAACGCTTCGTGGGCTGCGCACATGGAGCAAACGTGTGCGGGTGTGTGCGTTGCTTCATGAGTTTTTGTTATTGTGTTGTTGTTGTTGTTGCTGTTGCTGATTGCTGTCGTACGGTTTTTTAGTGTATCTTTATATATATGACATTATTGTCTATTGTTGATGCCGTTGCGACAATAGTTCATGTATCTTAGTCATTCTTGATTTAATATTTATAACTCATAATAAACCTCATATAATCCATAATCAAGTTGGAACTAATCAAATATAAACGATACAGTTTAATATATGACATAGGAATTAAGTAATTACGTTAACAATAATTAATAATAATAATAATGAATAATAATATATAATAATAATTAATACATAATAATGAATAATAATTAATAATAATTAATATTTAATATATAGTAATAATAATAATAAATTAATACTAATAAACAAATTCCAGATTATTTTTAAAAAATTTGAATGGATAGTCTTTTAGTAATATCATGGTGAGTGGAATACATAAATGTAAATGATTTAATCGTAAAACATAAAATGTTTTTAATAATAATTAGTTTTCATTACTATGTATAAAATATGTGCCTTAAAGCGGTCAAGCAGTAAAGCCAGCTAAAGCAGTATAAAAGGACGAGTAAAGCAATAGATCTAGGAAGCAGAAGATATCATTCCCCTCTAGTCTTGCTAGGCATTTTAGATAGTTATGTAGTTTGTATTTACTTGATATTGGAAGTTACGTTTGTTGAGCAATATTCAGTATATGTTTTGATATTGCAGTAAAGCCAGTAAATGCCAGTAAAGC
>JABUQX010023041.1:27500-32500 GCA_015478945.1 Trachelipus rathkii | reverse complement strand
TATATAGTGATGGAACGAAGCTCAATTTTGCATAACTCGCGGTTGCGGTTTTTTTCCTGTTCCTTAACTTTGCAGTGAGACACGCCTCCGTCTATTGGCTCCGAAAGGAATGTAATCCTTGCTCACGGCGTTTGCTTAAATTTTCAACAACCGCGGTTGCGTTGCTTGTTGCGGTTGCTGCAATAAAACAAAATTTAACCATTGTTTTGTTTACTACTACTACCTTACTACTACTACTATACTGACCAAACTACTACTCCATATTTACTATTACTACTAACTACTACTAACTACCTACTACTACTACTACTACTACAACTACTACAACTACTACTACTACTACTACTACTTATACTACTACTACTATACTGCTATATAATAATATCAATAATAAATAATAATAATAATAATTAATAATAATATAATAAAATAATATAATATAATAATAATAATCCTAATGACAATATTATAATGATAACAATTAATATTATTATTTTATTTATTTTATTTGTCATTATTATTATATATTATTATCTATTATTATTATTATTTATTCATTATTATTATTATATTATTATTATTATTATTATTATTATTATAACCTTAAAAATTTCTAAATTTCTGGTCGTTTACATGTGCAATTAGCTCTGTTTTACGAGAGTTACCAGGGTGCGGAACGGGACCCATGAACAATGCACAACCCATCACTTCTTCCCATCTCCGCCCTGTGGCAAAACTGGAAAGTAGCGACTAATTGGATGGCTTTTTACTGTATTCGCGTTTGTAATTGAATTTTAGGAGGGGGCAAGTTAGATTTAAGGAATAACAATCTTTCGCATTTCTCTTCTTAATTCTCATTCTTTTCTCGTCATAAATTAATCCAGCACCGCTGAAAAGCTGTTCGCTACTAGATGGGCATGACAAAATCTATTTAGCCATGTCATCTTCAACTCTTTGAAGCTTATGTTACATTCCCTCTTCCACAAAAATTAGAGGGACCAATCTTTGATATTTTGCTATTTCATCCAAAACACTTTCATTAAACTCTATTTCTGTATCATCATCACTACTTGATGTTAAATGAGCATTCATGGTTTCAAGCAGAGTTTTTGGCTTGGATGTTGAAAGTTGCTTTATTTCTGCAGTTAAATTCTTTAAGGATGTCTGTTAATAGATATTTCTTTTCCATCATTACACCAAGTAAACAAGAAAGTTCTTTACATTGCGTTTGTTATTTCTTCTCTGGAAACTTCCTTCAAAACATTAAGAAGTTGTAAAAACAAGTTCTATATAATATCGGCATCTAGATACTTACGAGGAATACAAGAAAATTTCTTTACAAATTATCAAATTCTTTGAGTTTAACTTCTGAATTTACTGTTTGTACAGTGATTTAATTTCCTCTTCAGCCTCGAAATCTGAGGTCTGATGAAGAGTTTTTAACGACACATAAATGGAATTACTTGCTGATATAGAGAGAATGAAAGCTTAACTTTAGTTAATCTCTTCCAAATATCTCCAAGTAGCGGTATACATTTTTTTGAATTAGTATAAAATTAGAACAGGAAATGGGTGTATTTTGAAATATATTTATATGAATAAAGACAAAATTAAAATCTTATAAAGACAAACAAAATCGATATAATAAAAAAAAAAAAAAAAAAAAAAAAGGAGGAGAGAGAGAGAGGGAGAGAGAGAAGAGAGAGAGAGAGAGAGGAGAGAGAAGAGAGGAGCAGAGAGAGAGAAGAGAGAGAGGAGAAGTGGCTTTTAGCTTAAAGAGAGAGAGAGAGAAAGTTTTTTGATAGCATAAGAGTATTATAAAAAGATAACTTCCCGACAACCGCAGTTGCGGTTGCGGTTGCGAAGACCAGTGACAACTGCGGTGCAGATGCGGTTGTGTAGACCAGTGACAACCGCATTTGCGTTTGCGGTTGCGGTTATTTCAATCCATCACTTATTATACGTATATACTATATATATATATATAATATATATATTATATATATATATAATATATATATATTACTATTTAAAAACCCTTAGTTGCTAACTAGGTAGAATTTATATTAAACAACACATTAAAAACACTTTACTAAAACATATAAAACTGATAAAATTAACAGGGACGAGCTTTCGCCAACCATTTGGCCTTTTTCTAGTCAGAACAGTGAATGGAGGAAGTCTTAATTTTCTATGAAGTTTATTTCCTTATTCGTTTAGTTGGTTTTTTAAAAGACTATTATAGAATGGAGACATTTTCATGCAGTTATTTTGTATTGCATCTATTTTTTTTTGTAATCTCCAGAGCAGCATCTATTAAAGTTGGGGAGGTTATGGATACAAAAAGCCTCTGCTATTTTTCGTTTATTGGTATCTTGTATATTTCTGATTTTTTGCATGTTATTTGTATTAATATGATGGTTGAGTGTTAATCTATGTTGTGTGAGTGCGGAGTTTTGTTCGTGTGTGTCTAAGTCGTGTTTATGCTGATTTTTTCTACGTTTGAAGTCTATTGTTTCTCCGAAATATTGCTTATTGCAAAGGGTGCATGGAATTTTATATAAACAGGGGGGGTTTTAATATTTTTTTTTTGGGGGTTTTTAATATTTTTTTGATGAGGATATTACTAGAGGGGATCAACTGTATATGTTTTGGTATGAGATTTTTTATGTTCGTTAGGTTTATATGTGGTATAGGTATGTATGTTTTTTTTAATTAGGTTGGGTTATGTGTGCTTGATGATATTTTTTCTTTGCTTTTTTATATGCTGTATTTATAATATTGGAGGGGTATTTGAGTTTTTGAAAAGTGGTTTTCAAAAATTGTGTTTCTTTATTTAAATGTACCGGAGAACAGATTTTGAAGGCTCGTAGGTATAGGGATGAGAGAGTAGCTAGTTTTGTGTTTTGTGTGTGTGCGGAGTACCAATGTATGTATGTAGGGTTGGCTGTGGGTTTTCTATAGACTGTGAATGAGGGTTTTGTAGTGTGATCGGTTGTTATCAGTGTGTCAAGAAAAGGGCAAAAAAGGTCGCGGTCAAATGCGTGCAAAATGGCCCTCCTACTACTTGTGTGTATAGTGTTAATGAAATTTAAAATGTTGTGTGGGTTGGTTGCATGTGGGACTGCTGCAAATACATCATCTACGTATCTGAGCCACACGCAACCAGAAAGAAGTTGATGTGGAAGGATGTAATAGTGTTCAATGAGTTCCATGTAAATGTTGCTGAGCATGGGAGACAGTGGAGAACCCATGCTCAGGCCTTGTGTTTGTTTAAAGAAATGTTGGTCAAATTGAAAATAGTTATGTTGTAAAGTAAGGAGTATAAGTTGTTTTAAAATAGAAAAGGGATGAGAAAAAGTGATGTTGTTTTCGTTTACGTATTTAGTTAAAAGTTCAAGTAGATGTGGAACAGGGACTGATGTGAAAAGAGATATTACATCATAGCTTACGAAAGTGTGTGTTTTTGTATTAGTGGAGGAAATTTTATGGATGAAATCTTCTGTATTTTTTAAGTGTGAGGTAGAGATAGTGCCGAGTAAAGGTTTAAGTTGTTTGGAGAGCCATTGTGAGAGTTTGTAAGTGTTGCTGTTTGTGTTGGCTATTATAGGTCTTATAGGTATGTTTTGTTTGTGTGTTTTTGGTACTCCGTAGAATTGTGGTATGTTGGTCATGTACGCTTTTAATTGATTATTGAGTTGAGGTGAGTTTTTAAGTATGCTGTTAAGGTTAGAGTTAAATGTAGCTTGTGACGTGGTGTGTGGGTTCTTTGTAAGTTTTTGGTATGTGTGTGTGTTTAATAGGGATAAGCATTTTGCATTATAATCATGTGTGTTAAGAATTACTATGTTATTACCTTTATCTGCTCTGGAGATTACGATGTTTTTGTTGTTTTTCAAACTTTCCAGAGCGGTGTAGAATTTCAACGGCATCTTTGGAGATGTGTCAGTTGCTATTGCAGAGAAAAGGAATCCTGTTAGTATATCTGTGTTGCATCCTGGGTTTTTTTCTGTTTTTTTCCAGATTTCTAAATCCTGCAGGAAACGAGGCCAAGGATCTTTGTTTTGAAGGGCCATAGATAAACCAAAACCCAACAAGTCGGATTCATCTGTTGTTGGTACATAAGTTGATAAATTGATTATTGCATTGTGATCGGTGTCCGTATGCCAAACGCTCTGGGAGTAAATTATATTAAATTTTCTTTTCAGTTGTTGAGCTTTGATGTAAGCTATTTCTTCTTTACGTTTATGTGCTTTATTTATAAGTTCCAAATATTCTGCTGCAGCGTTAGGGTAGCTAGTAAACCATAAATTTCGAAAGATGTAATATAAACGAGTACACTTTTTGAAGGTTACTTTGATCTCTCGTTCTATTGATTTGATTTTCTCTTTAAGTATTTGCTGGTAGATCTGGGGGAAGGGCTGCACTTTGTTGAGATGTAAAGATGCGGGTATCATCGTTTTGGGGATGACTAAATTATTATTACAGCACTTAATAAATAGTAATTGTTGTTTTTTTATACTGGTAGAGGTCAAAACATAACTGTATTTATTATACGTGTTGTTGAGGTTGAAGTTCATGGCAACTATATTTTTCGGGTTCCAATATTGTATATTTGGAATTTAAGCTAATCTCGCTTTATATATTTACTATTTTAAAAACCCTTAGTTGCTAACTAGGTGGAATTATATTAAACAACACATTAAAAACACTTTACTAAAACATATAAAACTGATAAAATTAACAGGGACGAGCTTTCGCCAACCATTTGGCCTTTTTCTAGTCAGAACAGTGAATGGAGGAAGTCTTAATTTTCTATGAAGTTTATTTCCTTATTCGTTTAGTTGGTTTTTTAAAAGACTATTATAGAATGGAGACATTTTCATGCAGTTATTTTGTATTGCATCTATTTTTTTGTAATCTCCAGAGCAGCATCTATTAAAGTTGGGGAGGTTATGGATACAAAAAGCCTCTGCTATTTTTCGTTTATTGGTATCTTG